>NLAK01000180.1:0-13303 GCA_002370295.1 Metschnikowia bowlesiae | reverse complement strand
GCTCATCTGCACTCTTGCTATGCATGTCGCATAGCCCATGCATCAGCTTGCCTGTACTGTGGTGTACGTATGTATCTCACAGTGCAACAGGCACCACTTTGCTGCGGAATTGCTCGCTCCCGCCACTGTCTCTATTTAGCGACGGAAACTGATGGGCCGTGCTCTCATAGATCTCACTGCACTGGAGGAATCCACACTCTATTCAACAAAGTGGTCTTGTGCAGGGGCAAAAGAGCGTGATTAACATCGTGGGCAACAAACCTACCCGAGATGTTTGGAGGTGTTTGCTGGACTCTGGCATGCAGTAATCAGTGAATGGCCATGATTGACGACGGTGCAGAGTGCACTTGGCTGACAAGTGGCATGGCTGCGCGGTGGGTGCAAACCAGGGGGGCCACCAATGAGCTTCGCAACTACCCACCGGCCGCATCAACTTCACACATGTTCGCACCATTATTCTTTAACCATGCCTCGTATCCTTTGCCTCCCAGGGTACTTGCAAAGCGGCAAGATTTTCGCCGAAAAGTCGTCGGGATTAAGAAAGATCTTGACCAAGAAGCTCGGCTACCAACTAGAGTACATCGACCCTCCCATCTTGCTCAACACCAAGGAAGAGCTTCCTTTCAGGTTGGCCGCCGAGCAGGAAAAGGAAAATGAGCTCTGGGCCAAGATTGTCGAGGGAAACTCGAATCGGTGCTGGTGGAGCCACAGTGGTGCCAACGGATACGAGGGCTTCGACGAGGCCGTCACCTATCTAGTGGAACACCTCAAAGCCCACGGGCCATACGACGGAATCTTAGGGTTTTCGCAGGGCGCAGCCATGTCTGTGATCCTCCACAATTGCATTTCGTGGCTTGTTCCATCTCACCCGGCCTTTCGAATCGCCGTCTTGTTCTCTCCGTTTGCCTTCACCGTGCCCAACAACTCGGCGCACACCATGGCCGAGATCAATGAGTCGGTGCTGGATATAGAGGAGTACTCCAAAGTGGCCTCCTTAAACCCCGAGTATGAGAAATACTTCCGGCCTGGCCAAAAGGGCAAGGCAATTGTTGTTTACGGCACCGAGGATGGAGTGGTGCCGCCGGTGCGGACCCAGTTCTTGCTCCGTTTGGACCCGAGCCTCCTGGTGACGTGCCACGATGGCGGCCACTACGTGCCGAACAAAAAGCTGTTTTTGAATCCAATCGTGGAGTCCATTCAGGAGGCGCTAGAGGAGAAACCGCTCTTGTAGTGGGCCGCACTCAGCATCACCTGCCGCATTGAGCTGCCGCTTTTCGCGCTTCTTCGTCTTCGGAGCTGGCAAAGACACTCAACCTGACACTGCACTAAGACATATTTTGACACTGCACTTAGACATTCTGACACTGCTCTTATAAACCACCTCTTCCGCCCCGGGATTAGTCACGCTATTCATGAGCTCTGGCCAAGAAGAATCTGCCTCCGCTGACCCGCCTGCATCTGTTGACACTGTCGAATCGGTGGACACCGGGTCTGGTGGCACCGGGTCTGTTGGCACCAGCCCCGGTCTACCGTCCTCCCAGACTAAACGGCCCGTCTCGCACACATCAGAGGACGACGAACTGGCCAAAAAGCTCCGCCCAGATGAGTCGGATTTCAGCTCGTCCCTATCCAGAAGAAGCGATACTTTTGCAACGACTGCCTCATCAACTTACAACGATGTCCCAACAGAGGTGCCCGCGTGGATGAAAAGCAAGCGCCAAGTTAACGAATCTAACAAGTACGACAAGTACGGAGCCAGGCGCTTGAGAGGAGACCACGCACCTAACGATTCCGGCGTGAAAGACCTTCCTTCCCATCGAGAAGACCGCTATTCTCGGTACGGCGCTCCACCCAGGAGCTCTGGGGACTCGCGTGTGATCCGAAGAGAACCGGAGCCAGAGACTAGAAGAAAAGACACGGTGGTGGCCGAAGAGCCTGACGAGGAGGCTACAGGGGTCACCGCTTACACCACAGTGCCCAAGATATCAGGCCCGGGACTCGAGTCTGACTACCGAATGTTCCACAGCAAAATCTCCCATAAGGAAAACAAGGACATAAACAGCATTGTTCGCCAGCATTACAACCAAAGAACATACCACTCCAAGCATCAGGGCTCCAGAACAAAGTCGCCCATCTACAAAATGAGAAACTTCAATAACGCCATCAAGTACATTCTCTTGGGAAACTGGGTCGAAAGAAGAGCGCCAAACGCCCCCTTGGTTCTTTTGGATATGTGCTGTGGCAAGGGCGGAGATTTGAACAAGTGCGAGTTTGTCAATGTAGACCAGTACGTCGGCATTGATATCAGTGACGCCTCGGTCAGAGAAGCCTATTCTCGGTACTCGCAGAACAAAGCCCGCTTCATTCCCCAAAATTCGCAGTCAACGCGCCACCGGGATTCGAAACGGTACAATTTTGAGGCGTGCTTTGCAACTGGCGACCTCTTTACTTACTCAGTCCCCGAGGTCTTGGAGAAGAACTTCCCGGGGATCATCGATGGCTTGTTCCCCGTTGACAGTGTTTCAGTGCAGTTTGCATTCCATTATGCTTGGGAAACAGAATCCAAGGTTCGGACTGTCCTCAACAATATCACGCGTTCGTTGCGCCCAGGAGGAACATTTATCGGCACCATCCCTTCGTCTGATTTCATCCGCGATAAGATTGTCAAGAAAGAATACATTGCCGATAAGACGTTCGGCAACGAGCTATATCATGTGAAGTTTGAGCGGGACCCACCCGAAGACGGCATTTTCCGGTCTCCCTACGGGAATAGGTATGACTATTTTTTGAAGGATGCCGTTGATGATGTGCCGGAATATGTTGTTCCCTTCGAAACCCTCCGGTTGTTATGTGAGGATTATGGCCTCACGTTGAAGTACAAGAAGAACTTCTCTGAAATATTTGCACAAGAGATTCCCAAGTACTTTAAACGGCTCAATAAGAACTTGGTCGATGGCATGAAGCGAGCAGATGGAAAGTACGGGGTTGAGGGAGCGGAAAAAGAGGCGGTTGCATTTTACATTGGCTTTGTCTTTGAGAAGGTCGGGGGTTGAACCAGTTTATTGCATGCAATACACGAGCAAGACAACTAACGCAACACCAAATATCCACAACCGCCCCTTGGGTGTTTGGGTCAGCCATAATCCATAGCCTATGATTGTATCTGATAAACAACGCAATATCTTCTGTTGCACAAAATCAATCGTGGAGTATTTTAGGTAAATCTGAGTTGGCCCGCTCACTGAATTCTTGAGAGCATCAAATTGAACACTAGACACCTTAGGGCCCCTCGAGTACTCCATTGGCAAAATTAAAAGGTTTCCGTTTGGTGCTATTATCGATCTGGGGGCCTGCACTGGAACGGTGATATGCAAATACACAGGTCGATGGTCGGAACCGAAATAAGACAGTATGCAGTCGTACACATGGGGAGTCGCCTGTTTTTTCAGGCTGTAGGTAGCTTGGTAGAATATCCGGTCACACCACAGCGGGCATCTCTTGGTGTTATAGATTGCTGTGTTGACGTGAAACTTATAGGTGGGCCTGAAGGCGATGACAGGCTCATCAAAGCCGGGGAGAACCTCACCATCTGAGCGCCCCAAGGACAACTCGTCATACTTTGCAACGTAGCGACTAATTTCATTGCTCAGGGATCCGTCGGAGTTGTCTTGAAGTGTCGATAGCTCGAACACAGGCAGGTGGCGGGCCTTAATGTCTTGAGTGGTTCTAAAGTTCATATCGCCGAGAAGAAAGGCATGGCACTGCGGCTTGATGAAGCTAAAACCATCGCCAAAGTCCAACGCCCGCATGATGGTCTGGAGGTCGCTCAATCTCTTGCGATAATAGAATTCTCCTTCCAGAGCACTTAGATGAACAGCCGCGAATGTCAACTCGGTGGGGTCGCCGTTGAGCTGTTCAAAACTGACTCTCAAGCCGACTCCACCTTTGAGCAGCGATTTTCCATAGCCGCAACTAGCACGGGCAAATCGGGGGCTTTTAAACTTCAGAGCGAACGGCGTGATGGCCATTATTCCCGTCGAGCCTATATGGTGGATGCCGATGGTGGTGAAGTTGTACAGCTGGCCCAATTCGAACGTGTACTTTGATTTGAGTGCCTGCAAAAGTACCTCGTTGATCTGCACTAAGTACTTGTTGGCGTAGTCTTCAAAGCAACCGTCGAGAATAGGACATAGCTCCTGGAATCCAAACACGTAGATATCGCAAACATCTTGAGGAAGCACCTTCACGAGTTCGTCGGTGAAGGCATCTGCATCTAGCTGGGATTTCCCTATATTGAAGCTGAGAAGGAAAAGTGGTATGGTCGAATTGGCAGTCATGGTGTCGTGAGAGAAGCAGGAGCACGACTAGCGCTGGAGATCACCTGTCATATGCAGTACGTTGCCTGTCCCGAGCAACATATATTTGTGGTATCATACAATCATCTTAAGTCATATACAGAGTACAGAATAGCAGATGAATTGCACCTAAGTTTCTGGAGGCAGTAGTGTCGAATCATGTCTGACGTGGCCAAGCGACCACCCACCGGGTCACGTGCGCGCCGTCGCATCTCCAAGCCACGCTCGTATCCCCCTAGGCCAAATGTCTATGGAGATCAATCGGCAACTCCTCGAGGAAGTTAATACAATTGAAAATGCTATAGCGCAGCGGTTCCAGAGAAACCCCGACTTGAGGAACGCAGCCTGCGTGGAGGTATTCGATGAAGCGTTGGCCTCGGGCGCCAAACGAAGCCAGAAAGAGACTCTAGAGCAAGCCCACGAACTAAAGTACTTTGCCGACCAAGCAAAGCGGAACTGTGCTCGCTTGAAAATCAACCTAGAAAGCGAATCCATGCAGAAAGCCATCTCTGACATGGCCGACCCAGGCATGAAGTTTGCCCCCCTATTATCAGCGGTGAAAGAGATCAACGCCAAGTTTCAGGGCGCCCCTCCATCTGATGCAGAGTCGTTGGCTAGCCAATTCGCCATGTTTCTGAGTGCGCCTCCAGAAGAGATTGAGGTCAGTCGCAAGAAACGGAAGGTCAAGCGAAAGTACCATTTGGCGTCGGCGACCAAATTCATCGGAGCAAAGGTGGCTTCCTGTTTCAACGAGTCGGAAATGCTTGGCAAATACGTGGACCTCACGTTGTTCTACGAAATGTACAAGTCACTCTCAGGGTCCAACATTAGCTACACGCACTACTTGCGGTCGTTTGGAGAACTCAACGTCTCTTCCAAAACTCTCGAGTACACAAGGTACCTTGAGTCGCTATCGTTGTACCTTAGGAACTTTGCCGAGAATGCGTTTCCTCTTCGAGAATTCAAGTTTAAAGAGCAAGGAAGCTCTTCCGAGACACCCATGGACGACGGCCAGGCTAACGAGAACGGGGAAGTGTTTTGCAAGGCATGCAATAAGTTTTTTTCCAAGCAAACCGTTTACGATGGACATCTCAATGGAAAGAAGCACAAGAAGTTACAGGCTTTAGCGGTGACAAGGGCGCCCTCGCAGCCATCGCACAGGCCATCGCACCAAAACATGGAAAATGAAATCCGCCAGCTTCTGGAGATGTTAGCGCCAGTGATTACCTTGACGGCCAACGACCACGAGCGCAGAAGCCGCATGTTCGAGAGAGAGAAGCAAATTGAATTGGACGCCATTGAGGGCAATCAATCGGACTTTACAAGCATTGAGTCAGACTATGGTGACCAGTCTGGCGAAGACGATAATCTGTCGGACGATGATCTCAAGAATTCATACGAGCGAGACTTGCCCATCGGATCGGATGGTATACCCATTCCTCTATGGCTATACAAGCTTCAGGGCCTTCACAAGACTTATACGTGTGAGATCTGTGGGAACCAAGGGTACAAAGGCCGGCAGCAGTTTGACAAGCATTTTGGACAGAGCCGGCATCTCCATGGGCTAAAGTGCTTGGGAGTAGCGGATAATGCGGTGCCACTTTTTGCCAGTGTGTGTAGCATCGAGGAAGCGCAAAAGTTGTGGCAGAACGTCAGAAGCAATTTACGGGCGCAGGAGGAGGAGACAAAGGGAGCCATCGAGGTTGAGGATGAAAATGGCAATGTCATGTCCCACACCGACTACATGGAGTTGAAGAAACAAGGATTGATATAGGGGCCTCAGTCCATCGCTGTGCAAGCCTTCATATAAGCCATGCGGAGCGCAGCGTCCAACTCACCGATCTTCCAGTGTGCATGGGCCTACGTCTTCCGCCGGCTATAACTGCAGCACTAAGGAAAATGTCTTGTGAAAAGAGGCCCGGCTCTGCACTGCCTCTGGCCAAGCCACTTTCCCTGGACAGGTCCCAACACGAAGCCAAGGCCCCCCGGGCGCTGCGCGGCCTGAATAAGCTCAGAGATGAGATGGGCTTCCGAATGAAGCAACAGTACGTCGATAAGACGCATTTGGAGGCCACGGGAGAAGGGTCGAAAACAATCGAGGAGGAGGAGACCGAGGGCGCCAGCTACTCTATCCACAACCACCTCCGCCGAGTCACGCCTTACTACTTCACATACCTCACCTACTGCAAGCTCCGGTGGAGAGACCGCTCGCTCATCGACATCTTCACGGAGGAGTTTCGGGACAAAGAGCCTGACCACTACAAGAAGGCCATAGCCGAGGGAAAAGTCATGCTCAATAAAAAGCCGTCTACGCTCGACTCCAAGGTCAGAAACGGCGACCTCATCAGCCACCGGTGCCATCGCCACGAGCCCGCGGTCACTTCTCGACCACTCAAGGTGGTTTTCGAGAACGACCACATCATAGCCATCAACAAGCCTTCCGGGATCCCGGTGCACCCTGCGGGACGGTATCGATACAACACCATCACCAAGATCATGCAGCACGAAATGGGCATCACCGTGCACCCATGTAACCGGCTCGATCGGCTTACGCTGGGGTTGATGTTTTTGGGCAAGAATGCCAAGGGCGCCGAGGGCTTCGTCAAGCAGATCCGCGAGCGCTCGGTGAAAAAGGAGTACATTGCCCGTGTTAAAGGAAAGTTTCCTTTGGGCGTGCTCAAAGTGGACGAGCCTTTGCACACTGCCTCACCAAAGCACGCCTTGAATGTGGTGGACCGCGAAAATGGGAAGCATGCTCTGACTGAGTTCGTGCGAGTGTCGTACGACCCAGTTTCAGACACTTCCATCGTCAAGTGCCACCCTTTCACCGGCCGGAGCCACCAGATCAGAGTGCACCTCCAGTACATCGGGCATCCTATAGCCAATGATCCTCTCTATCTGAGCCAGTATATTTGGGGAGACTCCAATTTGGGCCAGGGGAACGTGGGGCTTGAGGATCCGTCCATAGTGGACAGACTAGACACGATCGGGAAAACTCGAGCATGTTCTACGNATAGTGGACAGACTAGACACGATCGGGAAAACTCGAGCATGTTCTACGTGGATTCACCCCAATGAAGACGGAGAGGTGTTAAGCGAAGAACGGTGTGCCGAGTGTGACGTTGCTCTCTACACTGACCCGGGGCCTAATGATTTAGACTTGTGGCTCCATGCCTTCAAGTACGAGGACGCTGATAAGAAGTGGTGCTACCAAACCGAGTACCCGGAATGGGCTTTGGAACCATCTAGACGCTTCATGATGCTAGCTCTTGAAAAGGCAAAGCAATGCGGAGAAACCCAAACCCAATATAATGTGGGGGCCGTATTGGTGCTTGACGGAGAAGTTCTCGAAACCGGCCATTCCAGAGAGCTTCCTGGAAACACCCACGCAGAGCAGTGCGCACTTGAAAAGTACTTCTCCAAAGTTGGCAAGAGACTGCTTCCGGAGGGGACTGAACTCTACACTACGATGGAGCCTTGCTCGCTCCGCCTCAGTGGCAATTTGCCATGCGTGGAACGAATCTTGGGGTCGGGCATAAAAACGTGTTTTGTCGGAGTGGTGGAGCCTGACACCTTTGTCAAAAACAATGAGGGCAAGTCAAAGCTCTCCGAAGCTGGTGTGGAGTACGTCCATATTCCTGGCTATGAGGAGGAGTGTTTGCGGGTGGCCACTCTTGGACATGATAAGATCCAAAATTAGGGTTGCCCTCTATCATGGAGAATGTGCTGTGGTTTGGCTGGTTTGCGTGTGATTTGGCTGATTTGCTTGTGGCTTGCCTGTCATCAGTCTTCGTCAAAGTCCACTCTCACTGCTTTCGTAGCGTATACATAAACGTCTCTATCACGCCTCGTGTTGGAGTCTGCAGCACTTGCGCCTGGCAAGCCACCATCTGGCATGAAGGCGTGTGGCACTTCATTCAGGACGTGTGTGTTGAGATCTGCACCACGAGTACCATGGTTCTCAAAAGAACTTCTCGCACTGACCGACCTCGGAATCGCCAAGCCAGTGGCTATCACGAAATCGGTGATTTTTATACAGCCGTCCCGCATGCGGTTATACCCATTGGTGAATAGACGCATTGCAGGAAGGTTGAAACTTCGCGATGGGTAGACCCGGTCGGCTGCTGGGTCATCATCCCGAATGGGCTTAGTGCGAGTGTTTTGCACTTTGTCATGTCCAGGCGAGCTCGCGTCGTCGTTTGAATGCCGGCGCAGGGACTGGGAAGGGCTGAGATCGGATTCTTCTTCCACAAAGAGGTCAAAGCGATCCAACTCCATGACCTCGTCCTCGTAGAATCTCCTTCCAAGAATGCCCTCTTCTTCCTGGACTTTTTGGATGAGATAGAATTTGTTACACCACTCCCACGGTATCACCACACAGACGACATACGTCACCACCGAATACACTTCTGTAAGCAAGTAAATCCACGACTGCGACAGGTCTGCAATGAAAAAAGCCACCGGGGCCTCTATGAACAACAACGACAACACGGAAATGGCCCATAAACTCTTGTGATTGTAAATCGTTTTTGACTTTGTCAAAACGAATGCGGTGAAAATGGCGGCATATGTTATACTCATTGCAATGCGGATGAGGTACGTGAAGACGGGTATAATTTCCGCCGCCTCGACCTTGTCGCCGAACTTGTGGAATTTGCTGATACTCCATAGAGTTTGAGAAGCAACAGATGTCATCAAGCCACAGAGAAAGACTTGGCGCTTGTCACTCTGACGCAGGAACAACCGCATAAGCACTTGGACCTGATTGATGTGGAGCAAAAATGTCACGATCAAGTCAATGATTTGAAGATAGACTGTGTTGTTGATAGTTTGCAGAAGAAGATGCCCGTGGAGAAATCCTTGTTTCTGCATCTTGTGAAGAACCACGATCGACTTGACCACCGTTACTAGCATGTAAGCCGACGCAAAGACTACCGAAGTCTTGAGCAAGTGGGACGGTTTCACCGTGTAGTTTGCAATGACAAATATGGTGAGAAACCATGTTACAACGGCCAGGAGAGCTATGGAGTATATCATGGGCGCCACACTAGACATGAACCCGCCGGACGAGGATTTCTGAGTGTACTCATCCCACGAGTGCTTCACCAAGGGGAGGTTATCGGAAAACTTGTTCAACACCAAGTTGATATTCGTGTTCAACATCGGTGCAGAATCCATATAGCATGACTGGATGTACTGCGCTTGCAGGATATACTTGACCGGAGTGTCAAAGTCATGGGAGATGAGGATGCCCTCAGGTAAATGCATCATTTTGCACAGGTCATAGACCTTTCTGGTCTGACACGTCTTCCAGAACATTAGGGGGGGCCTGAGCAAGGATATATGTGGTGGATCTCGAGTTTTTTGGCGTTTTCCCTGGGCCGTTCTCTCACGAAAAGGGGTAGTTAGAATGTGGACGGGAGTGGCATCAAGAGAGGGTGATGTAATTGGGATGCGCGCCGTATGCTTCGTACAACAGCCCGAGCTGCGACTAGACACTGGACACTAATTTCCCTTCGGACACTAACATAATGACAAGAAAGAAAACGACAAAAATGAGATAACGGTACTAGCGACACTTAGTGGACCCTCGGGCGGAATGTCCTGTAATAGACCCGCTCTTGGTTAAGCCTCCAGTCACGTGAGGGCCAGAACGGGACATTGGTTTCTGTACATAGCCTTATCCGGCTGCAAGCCCTCACCCCAGCTTCGGTAACTGAAGGTGCGCAATACTACAACATTTACTCCATACATGGATTCTCCGGAAAGAACTTCCTTCCCCTTCCCCTTCCCAAAACAATTTACATAACTCGGTCATAAATAAGACCCCTCGGGACCTGTATTGGTGTCACGGCAATCCGGGACCCTTTCCCCTACTCCTCCCAGCGTTTCCTTAGAAAGGGCTTCTCATAGTCGAACTTTTTGATTGGGCAGTCACAAGCGCACATATTTAGACCATCCGAGTGCGTCTACAAACGGAGGTACCACAAGCCACCCTTCACATAGAGTTCATTTCGGTCATCATGAATGACTCCGCCCTAGCTGCAGGAAATCTTTTAGATGTCGAGGCGCTGCATGAACGTTCAAACTCAGGCTACTCTCACAACTACTCTTTTCTTGACTTCTACCGAGACGACATCACAGAGAATATTGTTCTATTGAACAGCCCCATTCGAGCACCCAGCGACGACGGAAATGCCGACCGCGATACTGACGCCTTCAAAGACTCCACCACCCTAACCGAATCCGTCTTTCTGGCGTCGTATGTGCCTAAGCTTCCTGTGGTGGATCAAAGCCGCATACAAGCTATCCTCGAGAGTGACCACGACATGTATGGCTTTAACAAAACATCTTCGCTATTCCAGTCCACCAAAGCGTCGTATAATGAGTGGTTTAAAGCATACCTGCCGCATTTCATAACCCAAAAGAAGAAATGGAGTCACATGATGAAAAATGACGGACTCTCGTACCTAAACGCTTCAGAGTGTCCAACCAGGTTTCCTCCTAAATCAGATAAAGTCAAGAAGCTAATCAGAAAAGGGATTCCTCCGGAATGGCGGGGCAATGCATGGTTTTTCTACGCTGGGGGAAACGAAAAGATGAACAGGAACGCTGGCGTTTACCACAAGATTGTACTGGACACCGCTGGGCTCCACAGCAAAGAAACCGACGTTATCGAAAGAGACTTGGACCGCACCTTCCCCGACAATAAGGAGTTTAAACGAAAAGACTCCGATGACAGCACACATGAACCAATCATGATCACGACCTTGCGCAGGGTTTTGACTGCATTTGCCCTGTACCAGCCTCAAATTGGGTATTGCCAGTCACTCAACTTCATTGCCGGGCTTTTGCTTCTATTTATGCCCGAAGAGCATGCATTCTGGATGCTTGTCATTATGACAGAGCGAATAATCCCAAAGGTGCATTCCGCAAACTTAGAGGGAGTTCACACTGATCAAGGCGTGTTCATGATGTGCATCAAAGAATACATTCCCAAGCTTTGGGCTATCATTGGTAAATCTTTCGACGGAACAATCTTATCAGAAAACAAAATACTTACTCGGTTGCCCCCTTTGACTCTCGTGACCTCGCCCTGGTTCATGTCAGTCTTTATAGGGATCTTACCAATTGAGAGTGTTCTTCGCATATGGGACATTCTATGGTACGAGGGTTCAAAGACGATATTTCGCATCTCCCTCACCATCTGCCGCTTATGTTTGGATGACCCCACGTTCAACGAGGGCCATGAAAGGCTTGCCAATGCAAGCCCAGAAGCAGAGCAGATCGAGGTATTCCAATTCATGCAACGGCACCCCAAAAGCTTTACGGACCCCGATCTTCTAATCAACTGCTGCTACAAGAAGATCGGAGGATATGGGTACGGGTTTCTCTCGCAGAGTGAAATCCAGAAATGTCGGGAATTCGTAGCCAATGAGAGGAAAAAGATAGAGGTTAAGAAGAGCGGCGTTCTCGAAGCGGAGATGAATGAGGATGAGCGTTTGGCTATGCAAAGGCTCGGTGATACCTCCGACGATGAAATCCATGATGTGTATGGGTTCAACAAATCCATCATGAGTGGAGTGGCTTGGAATAAGCACATGAGCGGCATGATGCGCAAGAAACTCGCAAAAAAGCAAAAGTAACGCCCATGTGTGGTGGGTTGATGCTTTATCGTATCTTGTTATCTCTGTATACCAGACGCTCAGTGACATGCTTCAGCCGTATAGCGGCTTGCGGGTGGCGTGCGCGAGGACGAAAATTGACTCAAGAATATCACTTTCCGGCCAAAATGGAATACAAGTACCTCATATCAAGACTCGTGGACCCCGTTGCCGCTATATCGATTGGCATTGCTGCCTACTATGTGCACGAGAATCGAATTGGAAGACGGCCAGGACACACGCTCAATGAGCTAGTGAAAAAAAGGTGGGCCCACGAGCCGGTCCCTTCGATACATTGACGATTTGGGATGTTTGCACTACTTGCCCTTTTTATTTATGCTTCTTCTTCTATGTATGTGGCTTCGACCTATATAAATTTATGGAGTTGACACAGTTATGATTCTAAAGCCGATTTGAACGTCTTCAAAACCTCATGTGCATCTGAGGGGCTCAACTCTGCGCCTAGGACGGCGTGGATCTGGGACCAAGCAGCGTCGGAAATGGATACGGGCCCATGTGAATCTTTGGCCTTGGCTTCAGCAGCAACGGTGGAGGCGGCATTGGAAGTGGCAGTGGAGGGAGCAGCGGAAGGGGCAGGTGGAGATACCATCACAGTGATGGAGAGTTCCTGGCCAGCATCCGCCACAGTCGAGAGCGAGGTTGTGTCAGACAAGACCTTGGACTTGATCATGAACTTCAAGTTGGCAGGCGTAATTGCTGCCTCTTTCAAAGAAGCCACATCCTCCACTAGCTGGGACTTTATCTTGTAGATTGTCTGATCAAGAGACGCATGCGCTATTTTGGTAGAGAACCTGAATGGCGGTTTGATGGATTTCAACGTAATGTCTGCGCTTGCCTTTTGTTTGGTGTGCTGTGCACTGGGAAAAGGAAATTTTAATCTTGGCAATGAGGGGCCCAAAGTGTCGAGCTTGTAGTAGTCCTCTGTGGAATTGAAAGTGTGGGCAGGGGCATCCGGAGACAAACTAATGAGTTGGGAGTACGTCTGGGCAAATGTGGACGACATGGTGTAGATCTGGCGGGCTGCTTTCAATGGACGAGAATCAGGCTAGCTTTTCGGCTGGATTTTAGCGGGTCTGCAATTTACCGAGGGCCCACTTTGTACGGTCTGCGTCGACTTTCTATGGGAGACAAGTGGTGTGGTGGGTCGCTGGTCAAGGCTGCGCGACCTGACATAGTGTTAGACATAGGACCTACGCTGGTTAAATGCAGGATGACAATGCCCAACGGGACATTGATGCAGCGCAGCTCCCGGAGGTCGGCGCA
>NLAK01000119.1:0-40260 GCA_002370295.1 Metschnikowia bowlesiae | reverse complement strand
GGATGATCCCCCTTGTTTTAGGGATCATCAACGAATACACCTTCTCTTAAGTACTTGACGCTGAAAACAACTACAAAAGAACATAACATTCAGGGTAATGATAGCTAATAATTTATCATTTCTTTAATCAAATTTGAGTCCATATCAAATTCGTATACAGCACCATTATTAATTATTCTTCATTATTGGTGTAACATTGCATTTCATTTTCTAGGTGTCAGGTTCGTGATGGGCGTAAGGACTTAAGAGAGAGGTATTTGTTGATGATCCGTAGGACAAAGGGGAATCACCCCAGTTATATAGTAATGTCGGTCACGACTGCGCCACCGTATTCGGGGGATAGCGCCTTAATCGGGCTAGTCGTGCCGAGTGGTCGACCGGATAAGCTTCCTCGAGATAGGGGTTTATATTCTAGAACTCGGAGGAAGGGAACCAGAACGTTTCGGAGCTTGCCTCCAGGCTCGGTCCGACGTCATCCCGCGTCTAGCCGCACACTTGAGCACCTATGAGTAGCACACTACCCATGGGGAGTCTAATACTAGGTATAGATCACCATTTCTATATTTTAAATCTGCAGCAGACTTAAACATTGATCTGAAAACTTCTAATTATCATGATGTTAAACCATCAGTTGCATATTAGGAACATACCATGTAACCTTTTCTATATGTTCTGATGGCCAAACTTCTTCACGTCAAGGTGATTATCAACACTTATTACCGTATATTAAAGAATTAGCTCCTCAGGAAAAAAATAATCCAGAACAATTCTATTATATATGCCGGGTTTTATCTAGAATTATCATCTCCCAACTACACAATCAAGCTTCATCATATCCTATAGGTCTTCCATCTTCACACTGTGGAAAACTGGACAGATTGAACCCTTTCTCGTTCGAGTCCGCGACATTCAAGTGGCCCCTCCTCCTGGCCTTGGGACCGAGCGGGCAAGCACCACCATTAAGCGAAGGCAGACCGCAGTTCGGGGCGGATCCTGGGTACCCTTCACGGCACCGTATTCTATTCCCGTATTTCGGCTCGGCCCAATGTGCTATTGACACGACGGGCGCATGCTCCAGTGTTCACGGATCATCACGTTTTTTTCTCCTAGTCTCAACGTCCTACGGAACCTGACTGCATTATAGAGAAACCTAACTGCATTGTAGAGACTTGTACAATGAGACTTGGTTATTTGAAAGCCCCCAGAAAGCATTGGGCGTTGGAGAATAGAACATACTCAACAAAGGGGAGTGAACGAAAGATTTCTCTCCAGTTTAGTTTTGGTGATTTGGTGGATTCTTTGCTAGTGTCTAGTGCTTGGAGTCAATGTACGCGTCAATGAGCAAACATGGGGGATCACCTGGAGCAGTACCGATTGGCGGCGAAATTAGTGAAATAAAAGACAAGAAGAGACAAAAAGACAAGAAGAGACAAAAAGACAAGAAGAGACAAAAAGACAAGAAGAGACAAAAAGACAAGAAGAGACAAAAAGTAAGGTGAAAAATGAGTCCTATTTTTCAGGTTTGTACTTCATCAGAGTATCGTGAGGTTTTGGTGGAGTAAAGTGCGCATGGGAGATGTACTCGTTGAAGAACCCTAGAAAAAAGGGGATCATCGACACTTGTACAGGAAACTGGCCAAGTCCGAGTCCCGGCGTTTGGCCCCTTGTGTATGCAGAATTCCCGATCAGGCTCGTTGTCCGTCTAGTTGTTGATGAGAATGGCACCACCCAGAGCCTATGGAGGTCTAGCCGCAGCCTATGGCGGTCTAGCCGGCGGCGAAAGTTCGACATTTATGGTGGCATCAGCGAAGACTTCTCTTAGGTCCCTACGCCTTACTCGAACCCGACACTAAGGTTTCGTATTAGAATTAATGGATAATAGTCGGTGCTCGGCTGGACAACTGCACCCATCAGCCAGCGAGCATCGTGCCGGACAGAAATGTCCATGACGCCACGCAGAAATGTCCATGAACCCACGCAGAAATGTCCATGAACCCACGCATGTGGGATGACAGTTCATCCCCTGGACAATGAATAATGTTGGAATTGTATGAAATGCCCGATTCGAAACTTCATATCCGGCACATTGGGACACCTGGACATCCCTGTTGCCATCACGCCGCGGCCTGCTTTGACTGACGCAAAACAGTGAAGCAGCTTTCGCGCTTGAAAATGACTCCAGGTTTTTAGAATCTGATTAACTGGAAAACTAGAGGTTCAGACTTAGGGTTCTTTTTTTGTTTTATATATGATATTTGCCCTCAATTTCACGTACTATTTCACTCTCTTTTCATAGTTCTTTTCCTCTTTCCATCACTGTGCTTGTTCGCTATCGGTCTCTCGCCAATATTAGCTTTAGATGGAATTTACCACCCACTTTGAGCTGCATTCCCAAACAAACCGACCCTAGGAATAGAATTAACTAGTTTTGAATATTAACGGGGCTATTACCCTCTGTGGCGTCACCTTCCAGTGAACGTATTTCTAAAAACAAATTCTACCTGTTATGTTCTTTTGTAGTTGTTTTTAACGTCAAGTACTTAAGAGAAGGTGTATTCGTTGATGATCCCTAAAACAAGTGGGATCATCGGCTCTTATATAGAAAACTATCCCGCCCGATCGCGCTGGCTTCGGTCTGTTTTAAGGAACAAGCCAGCCGCCTTAGCTGGCTGGCAATCCTTATACGGGAGTGACCAGCCACGGTGGCTGGGGTCTTTACATTCCGACAGGTCCCGAACAGGTTGGCTTGACCCGGAAAGGGTATCTGCGGCGAGACTGCGTCGAGGAAGCCACGACCTTCTAGCGAAAGTGGACGGTCGGCGTTGGACACGCCTCTACCGACGTGGGCCGTCGAAGGTTTCCCCTTGCAACCATACGCCGCAGGTCAATAGTGTATCCATGGGTAGTGCGCTACCCATATTGGATCTAACTACCCGTCAAATTACAATTCCGAAGATTTCAATTTGAGCTTTTACCGCTTCACTCGCCGTTACTAAGATCACTGTTGGTTTCTTTTCTCCGCTTATTCATATGGTTCAGCGGGTAGTCTTAGGGCAGTGAGGAGAAAAATAGAATTCAGTTGTAGTTAAGCCAGAAAGGTAGATTTCCGAAGAAAATCTCTCACTCCCCTATACTTAGATCAAGTGCAATGTGCGTTCAAAAATTAATGATTCACGTCTGAACTCATACACTTATCGTAATTCGCTACGTTTTTCATGTACGAGAACCAAGAGATCCTTCGTTGAAAGTTTTAGGATTATAAAAATTTTGAAAATGTAAAATTTAGTTTGTTCTCCTAATGGGTATAATTGTTTCTGAATGTTCCTTCCGCAGGTTCACCTACGGAAACCTTGTTACGACTTTTGATTCCCCCAAATGACCAAGTTTATTTCGGACTCAAAAAAGTGTTGCCTCTGAATAAGGTCCTCCAGTATTCTCACTAAGCCATTTACCTTATAGTACGAATTTAGAGAAAAATGCGAAAATCACAACTTGACTGCGACATTATGGTCTAGAAAGTCTAGACTTATCTGATTTAATATTTGATATCTTTTTAACACATTTACTAAAAGATTATTTTTTTCTCTTAGTTTTTAATAATCCATCAAAAATTAATCGTAACCTTTTTGAAGGGGATCTATATGCATGTGCCAACTCGTGCTGGACGGGCTGGGCGGAGGATCGCCTGCTCATGGCGAATGGCTAAACCACCGTATCTTAAATGAAAAAGAAGCCTCCCAAGCCAGAGAGTCAAAGTATCAGAATATTACCCAAAGGGGAAGACCTCTGGGCAGGGTGTTGTTTCGCCGATTTAGAATCTTTAAACGTGGGCCGGGGCCGTGGTGCACAGGTGTTGTTCCGGTTGGCGCGATGGGGAGCAGACAAAAAATCCCGGTGTACGGATCTGCGGCACGGGTGTGCGCCCTGGTGGCCTGCAAAAGTCATCGCGTGCCCCCCGACTCCCTCTACATCGCGTGCCCCCGACTCCCTCTACACCACCATGCCCAAGAAAGCCATCGACTCGCGGATCCCGGCGTTGATCCGGAATGGCGCCCAAACAAAGGAGCGCAGCTTCTTCATCATCGTGGGCGACCGTGCCCGCAACCAGCTTCCCAACTTGCACTACTTGATGATGAGCGCGGACCTCAAGATGAACAAGCTGGTGCTCTGGGCGTACAAAAAGCAGCTTTTGGGCTTCACGTCCCACCGCAAGAAGCGAGAGACCAAAATCAAGAAGGAGATCAAGCGCGGCACCCGTGATGTCAACGACCAGGATCCGTTCGAGGCGTTCATCTCCAACCAGAACATCCGTTATGTCTACTACAAGGAAACAGAAAAGATCCTAGGCAACACCTACGGCATGTGCATCTTGCAGGACTTCGAGGCCATCACGCCCAACTTGATGGCGCGCACCATCGAGACCGTGGAGGGCGGCGGCATTGTGGTGATGCTCCTCAAGTCAATGACGTCCTTGAAGCAGTTGTACACCATGAGCATGGACGTGCACTCCAGGTACCGCACCGAGGCCCATGACGACGTGGTGGCGCGCTTCAACGAGCGGTTCTTGATGTCGTTGGGCAGCAACCGCAACTGCCTAGTGGTGGACGACGAATTGAACGTGTTGCCCATCTCGGGCGCCAAGCACGTGGCGGCGTTGCCTCCTGCGGACGACGACGCCCAGAGCCCGCGCCAGAAGGAGTTGGCGGACTTGAAGCTGTCTTTGGCGGATGTGCAGCCCGCCGGCTCGCTCGTGGCACTCTCGCGCACCGTCAACCAGGCGCAGGCCATCTTGACGTTCGTGGATGTGATCAGCGACAAGAAATTGACCACCACCGTGGCCTTGACTGCCGGGCGTGGGCGGGGTAAGTCTGCTGCGCTCGGAATTGCCATTGCTGGCGCAGTGTCGCATGGCTACTCCAACATCTTCGTGACGTCGCCGTCGCCGGAGAACTTGAAGACGCTCTTCGAGTTCATTTTCCGCGGCTTCGACGCGTTGGGCTATGCCGAGCACTTGGACTACGACATCGTGCAGCTGACCAACGCTGCGTTCAACAACGCCGTGGTGCGCGTGGACATCAAGAGAGGCCACCGCCAGACCATCCAGTACATACTGCCGGGCGACAGCCACGTGCTCGGCCAGGCGGAGTTGTTGATCATCGATGAGGCTGCAGCCATCCCGTTGCCGGTGGTGCAGAAATTGCTCGGGCCGTACCTCGTGTTCATGGCCTCAACCATCAACGGGTATGAGGGCACGGGGCGGTCCTTGTCGTTGAAGTTGATCCAGGGCTTGCGCGCACGTGACTCGGCGCGTGACGCCCAGCCCGCCGAGTCCCGCGACGTGCGCAACCTCCGCGAGGTGGTGCTTGACGAGCCCATTCGGTACGCGCCGGGCGACCCCGTGGAGAAGTGGCTCAACAAGCTCTTATGTCTCGACGCCACGCTCTCCAAGAACACCTTCAAGGGCACCCCGCACCCGGCCGAGTGCACGCTATATGCAGTCAACCGCGACACGCTCTTCCTGTACCATCCAGTGTCGGAGGCGTTTTTGCAGAAGATGATGGCCCTCTACGTGGCGCTGCACTACAAGAACTCGCCCAACGACTTGCAGCTCATGAGCGATGCCCCTGCACACCAGCTCTACGTGTTGCTCCCCCCCATCGATCCACAGAGCACGCGCATCCCCGACCCGCTCTGTGTGGTGCAGCTTGCATTGGAGGGCCAAATATCCAAGGAGAGCGTGCGGCGCTCCTTGTCACGTGGCCAGCGCGCCGGCGGCGACTTGATTCCCTGGTTGGTGCTGCAACAGTTTCAGGACGATGAATTTGCATCCTTGAGCGGCGCGCGCGTGGTGCGCATCGCCACCAACCCCGACTATGCAGGAATGGGCTATGGGTCGCGTGCGCTCGAGCTCATCAAGGACTACTTCCAAGGCAAGTTCACGGACATTTCGGAAAAGACCACCTTGGACGACCACACGTTGCCGCGCGTCACCGACGAGGAGTTGGCCTCGGCGTCGTTGGCTGACGACGTCAAACTCCGCGACGCAAAGACCTTGCCGCCGCTTCTCTTGAAGCTTTCGGAAAAACCCCCCTACGCACTCCAGTACCTTGGAGTGTCGTATGGTATGACCCCGCAGTTGCACAAGTTCTGGAAGCGTGCCGGGTTTGTCCCGGTGTATTTGCGGCAGACGGCTAACGAGTTGACCGGAGAGCACACCAGTGTGATGCTTCACGTGTTGGAGAACCAAAACGACGCGTGGTTGACTGCTTTTGCGCAGGACTTCCACCGGCGGTTTTTGAGCTTGTTGTCGTACGAATTCCGCAAGTTTCCCGCCGTCCAGGCCCTCAACGTCATGGAGAGCACCGGCGAGCTCGACCTGCATGCAATCACGGCGGCCTCGCTCAAGGAGCACTTGTCGCCGTTCGATTTGAAGCGGTTGGACTCGTACGCCAACAACTTGTTGGACTATCACGTGATCTTGGACATGTTGCCGCTCATTGCGCAGGTGCACTTTTTGAGGCGTACCTCGGTGTCGCTCTCGTCGGTGCAGGCGGCCATTCTTGTTGCGGTTGGCTTGCAGCACAAGAACATTGATGATGTCCTGAAGGAGTTGAGGCTCCCCAGTCTGCAGGCCATGGCAATGTTTTCCAAAATCATCCGCAAGTTCTCAAGCCACTTCCGCGGGATCTTGAAGGGCGAAATCGAACTGCAAATGCCCGAGCTCGAGGATGCGCACATTCAAGAGATGAACGGCGAGGAGAACACACTAGCCACCCAGGCGGCGGCCGCGCTGAAGGCCTTGGCACGTGACTTGGACGAGGCCGGCGACGAGGCCGTTCTGGAGTTGCGCCTCAAGCAGCGGGAGTTAATCAATGCCTTGAACTTGGACAAGTACGCCATCGACGAATCCGTGCAGGAGTGGGATGACAAGGCTGCCGAAAAGGCGGCCAAGGGCCTGGGCGTGGCGGCTATGAAGGGCAAGCACAAGCGCCAGAGCGACGAAACCGCCGACAAGATCTATGCTGCGGAGATGTCGGCCAAACCAAAGGGCAAGAGCAAGAACAAAAAGGCAAAAAAATAGGTGCATGCTGCCGGTCATAATACATAGTATTACGTGACTGTACGGCAAAGTCCCTGCAACTTGAACTCCCAGTCATGGTAGTTTTTGCACACAATACAGCCGTGGCACAGGCCGATCCTGATCTCAAAATTGAGAACAGATTGAAAGCAGATGTAATCCGCATAATAAGTTAGACCCAGACTCGGGTCCTAGATCAACAACCTCGAAACAAGTCAACTTCCATGCGCGGAATTAAGTAGAACAATAGCACTTGAGTGAGATACGCGATTAAGGCGCTTTTCAACTTTGATAGAATCAGAATCTTGGACTCTTGACATACCCTGTGTTCGCGAACTGTTATTTCTGGATGGATTTCCATGGGTAGCCACAACGCTTGATGTAGGAACAATTGAAGCGCTGCAAGAGAATATAGTGTGGCACACACAAAGCGCCAGTGGACAACTAGCACTTTGTTGCTGCAACAGTATGCCACCTCCCACGAACGCACTGAAGAGGCTAGAATAAAATTCTAGAGGGCCGACTTTAAAATGGTCTTATCAAAGGCCCAGAAGAGTGAGTGACATATCAAAACTTTTATGTGTTCTGCCGCCGCACAATCTTAGAAATAATCTTCGGTAGAGGCGAGCTATTGTGAAATTGCAAGCGGTGATAGGTCGGCAAGTGGGACAGTTCTATACTCCAAGGCTGAAAACGATGTACATCAGGGCGGCCGACTTCCTTTTATATATATCGCAATGAGCATTCACTACCTATCGCGTGTGTGGGAGGGGGTGCATTTAATGCAGCTCCTCAATCCAGAAGTTAAAAGCGTTGCTATACCTCGGCGATAAGCACCGTGCATGACGCATGCACCCAATCTTTGCACATGAGCAAAACCCCTCTTTCGACACTCTATACAACAAGAACTTGTGCAAGACTTGTCCCCACAACTGGTATTACAACACCTAGTAGTTTAGCGCCAGATGTCCAGTGCCCAGTCGTTAAACCCACCTCTTTTTGAGCCACTTCAGCTCCTCAAGTTAGCCCCTGCATCAACCAATCGGGAGGTGGCTGCAACATCGAGGGAGCCCTCCTGTTGTGCGGGCTGCGCTTTCACCTGAAACCCGACTCAGGAGCCCATGCATCTCACTCCTTATCCACAAAATCCCTCAATGGAAATATATAATAAGCGAGTGTCTCCCTACTCTGCCATTCACCTTTTATCTACTCATTCATGTGTTCAGTCCAGCTCGTTGGTCTTACTTGCCGGTAAAACACTAAGCTACTTAGAGCAGCCGATATGACACAATGTTTGCTAATACTTCGTTAAATGCTGCAAAAAGCTATCAAAGGGTGTTTATATGGTAAAGCCAGTGAGTTTTCAAAAATGGATTAAAACAAGCTCCCCTGGCACCTGACTTTCGAAGAAACACTTGTGAAGCCTGAATTCAGAAACTCTCTTCGAAATGCATCATAAAAGCTACTCATAGCTTCTCACGTTGATGACTGCGTATTCTTGAAAGGATACCTCGGCTAAAATCCAGAAATCTTCAAGTAACACCTATGGGATGAAAGATCGCGGAAGGGCCGAGTCTTAATCGGTCTTGACCTTCTTTTGCAAGAGGACCACATTCAGATCCATAAGAGTAACGACGAGGCTATCCTAGAGACTATGGAATGCAATCCAGTGTTGGTTCCTGCCGACAACAAAGTGTGGCCGAACGCTTGAAGAAAATATTGTGCTCTGGGACGAAACTGAGTATCAAACATTAGTTGACAAGCATCATCCTTCGACTTCTTCTTATGCTGTCCTCAGATTGCTAATCTTTTTAGGGCCTAATTATAAACACTCAGACCAGGCATGGCGTGTGCTAAGATACTTAAGTGGTTCTGAACACGGGATTATATACGAACGGAGCAACACTGATAAGCATATTGATCACACACAGACTTGCCTCTGAGCCTGAAGCCTTTTCAAACCAAATGGGTGCTTTCTAAAGATTCTCGTGAGTGGAACTATATACTTGCCATTGCAGGTTTCAATTTATTACGACGAATTCTACTACAGGGGCAGAAATGGCAGCCCTTCAAGTTACCTGCCTCTGCATGTTTACATGAGTCCACGCGACCCCTACATTCTCATACTAGCACATGTACACTTTTATTACCATGCTAAGTAGCGTGCGGAAAACGGACTTGGAGTCGGGAAATCTCTGTTGAAGAGTCCTTGGAAACCTGACGTCAGCTCAATCACTTGCCGTGGCGAGCGTTATCCCTCTGTGCGTTGGCCGCGTGACGCTTGGAATTGTCCAACTCCTCTTTCAATTTGTCGTGATTTTTCGTGGCCTGGCTCAAGTTTTTTTCGGCGTTGGCCACGTGTCTTTGAGCGTTCTTTGCGTTTGCGGCGTGATCGGTCATTTTGGGGTGAAGCTTTGGCTGTGGAGAAATTGCAAGATGCTGGAGATCACGGTACTTAAATACCTTTGGAGGCCACGGAAAGACCAGCTAATGACAATGGACAATTTGGGCCAACGGAAGCTGATATTTCTGCATTCATATGATGCTTGCTCGGATAACGTGGGCATTGTTTGCAGGGACCGAACTAATCTCCGTCTATTCAATCATTCTCCGCATTATTGGTTCCACTTGTGCTCCTTTTCGGTCCCCCCGCCTTATCCCTCCAAGTTTCCCTCATCCATGTTCTCACACTGCCGCATTAGTCTGGACCAACAACTCTCTTCAGAGTGTGCAATCGCAACCGGATAAACTCCATTGTGTTACAGAATGTGGCTCAATGCAGAAGAAGACCAGCCAGAGCCCCAGGGTATTTGCAGGCCCGGCGTTCGCTAGAATCCTCTGACTGTCGATTCTTATGCAAGGAATTATTGCCTTTGATACAGGAACTTGGTTCTAAGCCACGGAATCACCACATGTTTGCGTGGTACGATCTGGCCATCCGAGTCTCGTTCCAGCTTCAACAGTCACCTGATTGTTTTTTTGTTATAGCGTGCAAAATGCTTCTTGTTTGATAATTCGGGGATATAACCATATTGCACTTTCTGATTTTTGGAAATCCCGACAGGAGAGGTTGGCTTGGCCAATTTGCAAGGTACACAATGACAGAGCCAAAGAGAAAAAGCACACGGGAAGAGCCTTGCTGGTTTTCCGACTGCCAAAAAGCGTGTTCCGATAAGGGAATGTTCTAGAGTGGACTGAATCTTTGGGCCAACGTTTTCAAACAATGAGTATTATGCATAGAATTCGTGCACCTCCTTCATCAATGCTCCATTCATTCTTCACTTCACGATACGCGAACTCCACCGGACATAAGCAGGGTCCGCACTATGTGATACCATATGACATTCCCGAGCTACCAACACTGCATTTCCTCGATCAAGTCGAAACGAGTCCTAAGTCAAGAAAACTCTCTTCGTAAGTGAGAATAAGTGATTCATTGCACCTGCAATTCAGAAGGCACGGCTAGTGAAAGGCTCTAGTGGCTCAATGTAGCTTGGCAGACCAGGAAAGGTCACAACCTCAAAGCCGCTGTTCCAGGCGTGAGATTTGTGTTTGAGCCCCGTGCCTCATGGATACAACAAGCTGGGAGCATTCAAAGACAGAAACATTCGAAGCGTTGAATTGGAAATTGAAGCAATAGTTGAACAAATGTCTTCAAGAGATGAACAATGTCGGCAAATTGCAATAGCCAGAAAGAAAAATAAAGCCGAAACTGAAATTAGCCAATTGGGGACCTTCAATCTCTGAAGGGCTCGAGGCACACTGAAGATGAGCGCATGGTAGAAGGTGGCGCCACCTCGCTGTGGCTCGGAGATGACTTGTGGCCTCTCTCGGTACGGCTCGCCCCCAATAAGGTTTATCTTTCTAGAGCCGAGTGGTTCAGATTGGCTTGCGGCATTTTGATCACACCATGAAACGTAATCGAGGCCTTTGTCCATATTGATGCAAGCGACGTTAATGCCGTCCGGAACAACTGTTTGAGTCGCCCATACCATCCTTGCCGTTGCTGGTTCAAATCCCTAGTTCAATAGGGTGGCTCGACAGGTGGTCTTTCAACCTCTGGGGTATGACTTTAATTCCACCGCTCCGATCGATCATTCAATATCCCAAAACTTGTTACCTTGTATTCTGGTGCAACGGGCTCAAGATCTTAGTCTGACCACTGCAAAGTCATTGAAGCAACCTAACTTCGAAGAAATTGAGGAACGAGTGTGGCTAATCTTTCGTCATCTGAACCTTTGTAAGATGCAATGCTGTCAATGGAGAAGAGAGATTGCTTGGCTCAACAATGGCGGGCTTAAGCACGCGATGTATAGGGATGCGCCTGGGTGAGACGATCAAGAGCCGATGGTTCCAAACTCATCTTATAGGGGATACATTTCACTTCCCCTTGTTGCCATTAGCTTCTGATTAACATCACCTATTCCAATGAAACAATTATTCTTTGAAACCGTTGGAACCCTACTTTACGTTGCTGAGCAAGCTTTACGGTCATTAAGAGAACACAACAACCAAGCGGGTGAAGCTGCAGGTTCTGGTGGACATGAATGGACAGGTGGAACGGAAAGTCATAGAGGAACTGAATGGTCCGGTGGAACGGAAAGTCATAGTGGAACTGAATGGTCCGGTGGAACGGAAAGTCATAGTGGAACTGAATGGTCCGGTGGAACGGAAAGCGCTAGTGGACCTGAATGGACATGTGAAACAGAATGTGCAGGCGAAAAAGAGGAGCCGGTGAACCCTATAGTAAAGATCGTCGAGAAGTTCAAGCCCAGAAACATAATCAAAAAGGTCCAAAGAACGGTGGCGGATAACTTTGCCAGAGTCCAAGCTATTGATTGGAACAAAGTCGGTAAGTTTGTGGAGCGGGGATACTCGGAGTTGGCTATGCATGTTTCTAGTATCCAGACTTTTGTTTTGGACGGTGTGAATACAGTATTGGGACTGAACTGCCTGGACTGGACTAAGCTCCTTCTCGCGATCAAGGATATGATTGGTGATAAATTCAAGGTGGCCAAGGTGTTGGCACAGCTAATACTGACCGGAAAGTTTCGTGAAATTAAGGTCATGCTTCAAAATAACACAACTATGGAAGGAATGAGCAGACTTAAAGACCTAGTTAAAAAGGCCCAGCAAGATGATAACGTTTCTTATACTGACCACTCCATGGATATGAGGAAAGAGCAGGTCTCGGAAGATACTCATGCAGCCATAACCGGTTTCGGTGCTGATGACAACGGAAACACGATATTGGAGCGGCTGGACACAAACTGGGGGACGGATAATGATTTCCAGGGTATAAAACCGCCAAAAGGTCCCAGAAACCTGGGCGTTCTGGGTCTTTCCCCCGCTGTCGAAGTGTTGAATAAACTCGGAATCAAAAGTGTTCTTGAGTCTCCCCTCCTTGAAAAGGTGCTAAATGAAAACGGCTTCCAAGGTATTCTTACTAAGCTTATTGAGTTTTCTCATCAGCGGACCCGTTCTGGTGGAAACCAGTTCTTCAAGCTCTCCATTAAGAATATCTGCTTTTTTCTCTCCAAGCTCCTCTTCTTCTTGGGGTACCCCTTCTTTGGTTTTGTGATGGGAATCTTAGACAGCTTTCTCAGCGACTGAAAGTATTTTGATTCGCCTATAGCCCCGAGCTAGTGTTGTATAATTTATGGGAACCGAACTTTGACACTTGCCATTTAGGTGGAAAGAAAGAGGTGTAGCAGAGAAGGAGTATTTAGCAGCATTTAGCTTGCGAGAATCATAGGGACGCCCTGGACACGTGATTGGCTAGGGCTTTCACTTGCCTTTGTCTGCTTTTGTGGCGGTCATATGCAAGGCGATGCAAGTACTGATACACTTTGGCGGTCCTCATTGGGGGCGAGTCATGCAGGGGCTGGGGTGAAACATGGTTGTAACCTGGAAGTTGGTGATAAATCACGCAAGAGGTAACGCAGCACAAGAATCCGGAACGAATCACCGTAATAGGTGAAACAAAACCAATTCAGCCAATCAACTACCGTAGTTGGTGGTACAAAACCAATGGTGGCAATAAACACGGGGTGCGGCTGCAGGCGTCTGCAATTCTGAAACATCCTGGTTCCGATGTTACCCGTTCTGATCCAGAGTATATAAATGCCTGCCTTGCCTGTAGTAAGTCTTTTGAAATGCCTTTTTCTTGATGCACATCCAAACGAAGCAATTCACAGTGCCCCAAACTGCCGTGCTCTAAAGCTTGGAATTGTCATGTTGTAAAAGAAAATATTGCCGATTCCCAAAATACCACTTTCAGTGCTACCAAAATTCATCAATAATTCCAAATACTGGGCTAAAATTGAAGAAGTGAAATCCGCCGCCGGCCTGATAATTTAGCCTTTTCAAAGCAATACAAACTAGTGAGAATCGGAAACTTCAATATGAAGGCTCGATACATGAAGGGAAGCCATGGTTAGAACCATTCTGGACTGTTGAACCCGAAAGCATCAAATCATGGACCCGTAGCAGTTGGCTGCGAATAGACTTCACTTGGCCTCCCCAAAGTTAAAAACTATGACCGACAAGCTTTGGCTGGACTCCGCTAGAAAGACCCCATGAAAACACTTGAGGTCCAAAATCAACGCCAGGCCCTCACGGTACATTGACGAGTTAAGTCGGCCATGGATGAAGGAAGAGAAAATTAACTAGAATGGCTTTGGACACGGAAGGAACGGTTACAAATAGAGGGGTTACAGAAACAGTTACGAAAGGTAGTCCGGCAAAGTGCGACCCTAGAAAGAGACCGCTGATCAAACAGTTTGCATGGGTTAATTGGAAAGCTAGAGACTTTCTTTTTGCATTTGGTTCCATCTGCCGAGATTCGTGCCTTTAAATCTTCAAGACTTACACATGAGCAGCCAAGGGAATCCCCCTAAAAATGACGTTTGCAAAACGCTGGCGGTATTGTTTTCAGAGAATCTCTGTCGCCTGGGCAATTGCGTGCTCACCCATACGCAGTTGAGAGTCGAATAACCAACCATAAGCGAGTATACAATAAAGAAGATTAAAGAGAAAAAAATACAGTTGGGGATTTTCATTGCTATTGAAATGACAAACATGCGATAACTCCTGGTTTGTCATCTAAAAAAGCCACACATTGGAGATATGAGGCATTTCCACACGCCCGGAAGCCGCGTGCATTGTACTTGCGTGGTCTCAGAGGGGCAAGAACATTCCTAGCAAAGTCACGACACCCGTGGCCGCTGGCTCATTGTTGGTTTACACATTCTCGTGTGTATGCAAGGAGGGAAACGTGGGGGCGCGTACTGCTGGCAGGTGGCGGTCGATTGTCCGTACACATAACAGCATGGGTGATCACACAAACAGTACTGGACCGTCGGCATGCCAGAAACACACTGGACATGGGACACAAAAAGGACATTGGGCACGCATTGCACACTCGCCACACTCGGGGTATTGCGCACACACTGGGCATTGCGCAGTTGAGGAAGTTTTTAATGTTGGTTCGGAAATCATCACCGAACTCTTGGATGAACAATCACTAAGAAGTACAGAACCAGGGAACTTCAGAAATGAGTTCAAGAGAAGGCCAGTAAGAAATAGGAGTGGTCTGCTGCGATTCGTGATTTATGCCCCATTATGTATTGCCCGGCACGTGCTCAAACAAGAAAAGCAATTATCCGATATTGAAGAGTGAAAAATTCTGGGAAAATCGCCTGTTTTCTCTCAAATCCCATTCCAGCAGCCAGGTCAATGGGCCGAAGCAGTTTTTCGTTGAAAAATCCATTCATGCATTCACTTCAGGCATGTATTCAGTCCATGCAGCCAATCACGTTATTGGGCTCACTCAGTTCATTCAGCTTTATTGCCCCATTAGGCACACGCAACTCCCTCGGCCTTTCCAGTTTTGTCCGCCTGTTAATTCGTTCATTGCCAGTCAGTTTGGTCCAATGACTTCTAGTCCGGAGGCGCCAGCCCTAGGGTGTGATCTCACATACCAGAACTGCACAACCACCCAGAGCCAAAACAGTATTCTGGATACTCCCACGACAAATCACGACGTTGCTTCTCAAGTGCAAGACAGCTGGGGCTAGAGAATTCTGACAACAATAGCGGACTTAGCAGACTTAGCAGTATATGTACAGGTACACCTGGTTCTGCATGATAGCACCCGCCAAAATATAAAAGTGGACGTTTTCCACTGACATGTGAAGCTGCTAGTGACAATCATATCTCCTCCTAATGTCCCATTCTCGTCTTGTTGCTTCAATTTCTGTGGCTTGCATGCTTGTGCAGACGGTCATGGGTAAAAACACAAATAGCTCCGATGTGCCAAAGGTGGTGAATGCAACGAATGCCACCAGCGAGATAATTATGGCCAAACTCGCGGAACTCAATATTTCAATTTCACCCGAATCATTGGACCGAATCATAAAAGTAATGAAAAAGGACCTCTTTGGAATTGCAAAACTGTTGGCCCTCTTCGGCCACCCCTATGCGGCTTTGATTACCGCGATAATAGCGGAGTTCATAAAGGAGTGAAATGCTTAACTAATGCTAGCAATAGTTGTATGTAATGAAAACAAGGAATCATTGAAATCAATAACTCAAGTAACCCGGCAGCTGTGCAACTTAAATACTCCATAAATCTCACTGTATATGGCACGAGAATGATTTTTTGGAATACACACGACCAAATCACTCCTTGAGTCTGTGAAACAGCTTTGAAAGGTCTTGTTCATTGGGAGTACTGTCATGAATGTGTGGGTTGAACCTGACTCGATGGGTAGGACTTTAACGACTGGATTCAGGTGGGTGTGCACCTCCAGTGTCTCCTTTCTGCCAATGGCTGTTATCACTTCTTGGCCTGCCACCATGGACGCAGCGAACCTAAAGCTCCGTTTCCTGCGCAGAGTGTATTGGGATACTGTTCAGAGCGGGCCCCTAGTCTTGACACCCCGGGAACGCAAAAAAGTGTGGTTTTTGGTGCTGACAAAGACCTATTCCGTCCATCCCAAATTTCAATGAAGACTGATTGAGCTTGTGGTTTCGCGTTGCAGTCTTCCATTTATGCCATTAGCCACTTTCCAAATCAACTGAAGACATTCCCCCTTCATTATGTTTTTGTATAACTGATAGGAGAAATCATTTCTCAAAATTTGAAATAAAATTAAATTTCGAATTATTGGATAGATAATCATCATTTAAATCTAATGAATCTTTGGCTTGTTCTTCAGACTCTTTTGAGAGCCTTCATCCGGCTGGGCCTTGCGTGGTGCTTTGCCAAACTTCTTTGGTTTTTTGGCTCTTTGGTGGGATTCCTCATTCAAATGTGCTTGTTGAATCTTCCTGTCAATAAGGTTGGTGATCATAGTCATGGATGGAAGTCCTGATTCCTCTTCGATATCATGCTGCTCCCTCTGCTTCAAGAAACTGATCCATTTCTGCTCTTGCTGTCCAATTTGGTAAGTCATTTTACTCCATTCTTCGAAGATGAAGGAGGACATCTTCTCATGTTCTTGGGAGTAGAGTTCCAAGACTTTCATGTGAAACGGGTGAGCGAAGCTGTCTTCGATTTCTGGGAGGTCAGCCTCGATGCGATGTTTTCTGTATTCACTTTGTACCCATTCTAGGCGCTCGGTGTGAGGATCTTTGTGAAGAACTTGGTTCAATTCTTTGACAAGGTTGCATTGGACAGTATCAGCCGCATTTCGGCGTAACTTGGTCAAGTTGAGTGCCTCCGTCTCCACCTCATCCTTTGACAAGTACTTACTCTTGAGTATGTCTGATGGACTGGTTTCCATGCCAAGGTGCGTTTCATACCAAACGTATTTCATTCTTGCACTCTTGACGCTTTTGAGAAGAGCTTTAACATCATCGTGCTTTTGTTGGAAATGTTTGATAACCATATTCCTGTTAACCAAGTGTGGTGCCTCATAACGGCTTGTGTGCGAGGTAGATAAATTTGGATACCACGGAGTGTTGGTTTGATTGCTCATTGCGTCGGATATTATCGAGTTGTCTCAAGTGCTAGTATCCGTATTAACGGGCGGCAAACCAAGTGAGTAGAGTGACTGTGGTCACTGTGGAGGCAATATAAAAACTTGGAGTCGGAGTGTATTGTAGGCGATTCCCTATTTGGAGGGGGGTATGCTGCGCGTATCTCTAATTCGGTCGGTGGTAGAACTCAGTAGGCAAAAATGGAACGCCTTTCAACTGTGGTGAAAAAACTTCATATCCGGATGTTTGCCTATTCTTATAATCTGGCCAGGGACGCAAAAGTGCGACGAATCTGTGTTGTGCCACAAACACGGGGTTTTGTGTGCATAATGTGCTGTTGGTGGCCCGCAGACCGGCGTCTTTGTGCCAAAGAGCACGTGCCCGCCGGTGCATCATGCAGCAGAAACATGGGTATATGCAGAACCCTGGGGGGTTAGCCTTGACCATTTGTCTCAGGGGCTCTAGGGATCTTAGGGCTAAGCTGAGCCCGTGTTGGACTTTCTCTGTCGGCAGTGCGGACTTGAGGAAAGCAACTTTCTTAGCGTCCGGCCGGAACGGTCAATCAGGAAGTTGCCCCTAATCCAAGGGTTTTGTTGTGCATTTCTGTCATTGTTGTCTCTTAGTGGGATGGGCAGGTCGGTGTATCCACATTTAAGTCGTAGCCTGATGATCCGACGAGTTTTGACTTTGAATCGTCCAGTGACACTCCGCATCCTTTTGACTTTGTACGACAGCCGTTGGGTATTTCGTAACTTTACATTAGGGTTAGCCATGAAATCTCGTTTGGCAAGCTCCTCGGGACTGAATAGGGAAGTAGGTTGGACTGAGGACCTTCAATGTGAGCTCTCAAAAGTTTCCGTTTGATATTTCTGGTACGGCCCTTGCACCTTTGGACTCGTACTTGGGTGTGGACAGAGTATGTGCTCCGAAGTAGGAACTGGTCTTCCACTAGGATTCCTTCTATATTTTCTCTTAGTTTTTGAGCCTGTATGGGAAAGCAGACAGGATTATACTTCACCTTAAGGCGGAAGGTCTGTAATTTCCATCTCTTGGAGCATTATTTTCCAGACTCATTGCCGAACATATCAGGATTCCCGCTTTGATTGATGATTGGTGATTTGTGGTGGTGGCCACGATTTTGTAGCTTGGCATGGAATATTATATTGTGTTAGAGCAACTTCTGAAGATGCGAATGACTTCAACGATAACTAAGCCTTTTATGGCTTGAGGGTGGCCGCTGTTCCTTTCGAAATATTGATACATGTTAACCGGTTTCCAGTAAAGCTCATGTACTGGTTTATTACCTTGTGAGTGAGCTGAAGGTCTAAAGGGTAGACTTTGGCTTGGCTCTTCCCAATTCACAGTGAGAGGAGACCGAAGAATCTGGGCTGTGCCCTGATCTGGTCGAGTGTTAATCTCGGTGCAACAATGAGTATAGCAGCCATGTACCGAAGAAAAAAACACAGAATTTCTCCATCAATGTGTGTAGGCTTTTGTTCTGCAACTTCCATGTAATTGTTTGTGAATTCGGGTGCTATTGGTACCCATGGCAGTTCCTTGGACCTGTCGAGAGAATCGGTCTCCAGCAGTGAGTTATGTTCCATGACAAACTTCGTCATATTAGCTAACATCCGAGAGTAACCCGTTTCTCTGCGGTAATTTTCATCTTCATTCTCTCCACTGGGCTTCTCCAGTGAACAGCGGAGCAGGCTATTTCAAGTTTGTGCAAGGACGATCTGGAAACACGAGTGCTCAGTATGCATTTTGTCAGGATATCCGATTTGATTCCTTAAGGTCCAGCCAAAGGGTGGCGATGTTTGAGCACCATTCAGAAACAGCTCAGGAGTGATTTATGGTGTTCAGTATAAAGCGAATCAGGGAGGGGCTGGGAAAGAAGGCGTTCCTTCGAAGCAACTTGTTGAGTCCGACCATGCCTTTGAACGTGTGAAAGACACTGCTTTAGGTATGGCAACGTTGGCCACCACTAAAAAGTCCAGGCCAAAACAAGTTCCATTCCAAGATCAATATATCGAACAGGGCGAGTGCGCCCCTTCTCATGTTGCAAAATTTGCCGGATTCGAAATGATCTTGTGATGTTATGAGTCGGATTGATCCGAACCCAACTTCAATCACCACAGTGGATCCCACCTTCATTCACCACAGTGGATCCCACCTTCATTCACCACAGTGGATCCCACCTTCATTCACCACAGTGGATCCCACCTTCATTCACCACAGACCCAAGGAGGAAAGCGTTGATCTCACCTGCATTGATCTCACCTGCACAAACCCATCAGAAACCACTAGAGGCCTGGCGGCAATGAAACTTCTTGAGCCACCGCATTCATCCCTGATTATGATGGTAGGTTCTGGGCCAACCCACTTGCCGTCTGGTCTTGCCGCAAAAATTGGAGGATGCCTTATAGTTGGGCGCGACGGGGACCCCTATATATATGGGCGCCAACTCGCGGTGCGTCTGCGGCAAGGCGGGCGTGCGCGGGATCGGGTCAACGTGCACACCGTCCAGTGACACCCATAAGCATTATATTGACCTCTCCCTTATATTGACCTTTTCATTGTATTGACTTTCCATTGATTTGACCTGGTCCATGGCACTGTCTAGATGCAGTCCTGAAACATGCGTTACGATGGCCCGCCCATTGTCGGGACTGCAGTTCCTAGGCAGCCGCCGCGGTGGGCTTCACTACTCCCCCTTCCCTGTTTCGCCACCGAAAGATATTGACAAATGTCTAAACGAGAAGAGTGTGGTATAGATTCTCAAGGGATTCTTCAGGGAGACCTTTGTGAAAGGGAGCTATTGCACTTCACATCTTGCTCATTTATAGCGGCAAGATTGTGGCTGCCGAATATGCCAAAGCAAGACACACTTTTCCTTGGACACTTGGGAGACTCTTGGACTGGACTCTTGGGAGACTCTTGGAGTGGACTCTTGGAGTGGACTCTTGGAGTGGACTCTTGGACTGGACTCTTGGAGTGGACTCTTGGACTGGACTCTTGGAGTGGACTCTTGGACTGGACTCTTGGACTGGACTCTTGGACTGGACTCTTGGGAGACTCTTGGACTGGACTCTTGGGAGACTCTTGGAGTGGACTCTTGGAGTGGACTCTTGGACTGGACTCTTGGAGTGGACTCTTGGAGTGGACTCTTGGACTGGACTCTTGGAGTGGACTCTTGGAGTGGACTCTTGGACTGGACTCTTGGACTGGACTCTTGGACTGGACTCTTGGACTGGACTCCTGGACTGGACTCTTGGACTGGACTCCTGGACTGGACTCCTGGACTGGACTCTTGGACTGGACTCTTGGAGTGGACTCTTGGAGTGGACTCTTGGACTGGACTCTTGGACCCTGGAAACGTCAAATCCTTGGACGTGACAACCCCGATTACATCACCACACATCACCAAGAAATCAGCCAAAAACAGTTCCTATCAGCTGCTTGAAATAGACCTCTCAGTTCAGTCCACGTACATATACGTACTGAGCATGGGTTCCATACTCCAACTCATTCAAAGCCGGACTGGTTGACAGCCAAACATTTGTTACGTCTGCAATTCAAAGGCCATCATTCTTTGTCTTTGCACCTGGGAAGGAGGGGAGGGGTCGAAAGGGCCTGTCACTCAGGAGTGGCGATGTCAAGACTGCTCGCTAAGCGCTGTGCATAAACGGGGAACTCTGCCTTGACCTGCACCAGAACCTAAGTGCAATTCTGCATACACGCCACGGAAGGCTCTTTGGTCGAACCTGATGAGGCCCATGATGCCGCATCCAGAGATGATCTAGGGATTACGGGTCTGCCCTAGACTATCGTGTTGGCACGTCCTTGCCCATTTGGTCCGTGCGGTCTAAAGTGAGTAGCATTGACTGCATACAGACCTGGTTGCAGAACCTCGCGGGTCGACTCTTTCATACGTCATTGTGGCTAGACAAAGACGGGATTTGGCTCGTGGCTTTGAAACACAATCATGCATGGATGTATGTGTGACGGGGAATGTCGCGGGTGTACGGATGTTGGAGTTGGCAACGGTGCAGAAGTTGCACAATGGATCAGGTGTACAGATGCACAACGGATCAGGTGTACAGACGCCCCACTTCAAGGGGCTTTGGCATCTCTCTAGGGAAGCAGTCGCGGCAAACTCGGGCTATAGTTGCCCTGGGGACAAGCCACATGGCCCCTGAGTCGGCTTTAGGGTCCCGTTCAGGCAGGCAGTTCAATCAGTGCGCGGACCTGCACAGGGCAAGTTGGTCTGCACATACGCCACGGTGATTGCCCGAGTAGGAAGTCTCATGGCGCGCATTTACCGCATGCGGAAATGTTTGCACCCATTCGCACCTTCGCGGGAGCCTCGCGTGTTGCTCGATCTAGTAACTTGCGCAACTGCCCGTCCCACTCGGGAAATTTTACCACGTAGTTACGTAGAAGCTCCTTAAGGCCAACACATGCATTATTTGTAGCGGCCTTGTTCTGTTAAATGCCCCCGCAGCCACTTTTTTCTCCAAGAAAATTTTGTGCCCCAAACGCGTGACCCATTTGCTGGCCTGACTTAGTGTTCAATTTGTGATTGTCTCGTGGCTACTCCATACTGATTGCCATTGAATTGTGTTCCTCTTTAGCCATTCTTCACCCGTTTCATCAAGTTTCATCCGTGTTTCATTACGTTTCATCAAGTTTCATCCGTGTTTCATCCGTGTTTCATCCGTGTTTCATCACGTTTCATCACGTTTCATCACGTTTCATCCGTTCCAGCACTTAGGCACCATATCCACCTGCCTATCACTCCAAACATTTGCATTAACCCAAGACATCCACCAAAAATACCCCGTCTCCTAATTCTGCATATATTCCCACTTTGCACACATACTGGATGATCCAAAGGGCTTTCTCTCGTCAATCTAATGAATACATCCTGCAGTGTACATTTAGATGAGCAAAAAGTTGGGTCTCCAGAAACTAGGCCTGTTCCTGGGGGTACGGGCCGGCCCGAAACCGAAAACGACACACCTGTACACCCGCCGGCTGCCGTGGAGCTGCTGAGCGATTCTGGCAAGACGCTGGTGGTGCCGTTAGAGGAACACGATGCCGGAGAAGGGGTGGCTTCCGTCTGCAGTCCCCATTCTGAAGCGAATCCCGCGGAAACCCCAAGAATGGCCCAATCTGCAACCGCCGGCAGTGAGGACAGCCCCGAGGAGCCCAAGGCGAGGGAAAAAAAGCAGTCACTCAGTTACAGGGAAGCGCCCGCGGGCGGCGACGCAGAGTATTCCGAAATCGTGCTCCGAATCGAGAAGGAGCGGACAAAGCAAGCGACGCTCAAGTGTGAATTGGCCCGAATGGTGATGGAGTTGGCAGAGACTGCAGACAAGACGGGCATGACGCCCGAGCTTCTTCGGCGCATGTTTTTAGAGGACAGAGTGGACAACAGACAGCATGTTTCTAATATGAAGGCACGCATGCACGGCGCGGGCAGGCCTGCGCCAGGCGGTCTCAAGCCCGAGACGCCGCTGCCGCAGCTGCCCACAATACCCAGCTCGGTCACTTATGGCACGTTGGGATGCCTGTCTGGCGCAAGTTCCACCATGGGCTCACAAGTGTCCCACAGCCGCTCGTCTAGTGGACGGAGCTTGCAACCTGTGGCTCCCAACAGCATAGAAGGGCGAGCCGAACGCAGCCTGCGGGTTGACGGCAGCATGGAAGCGCCCGCGGTGCATGAACCACTGGACGGCGGCGCGGGTGATCGGCCATTGCATATGTACACCCAGAGGACGTTTCCGTTCCACTTTGCGCATGCCGACCCAAACGCGCACACGCCTGCTGTTACCTCAACATCACCGCAAATGCAAGCAGGTGCACAGGCCGGCGCGGGGGCTGTGGGAGGCGGGCCCACGGGAACTCACGTGCATCAACCTACCTCAGGCCATGCAAGAGGCGACGACGGGCTCGGCCTGCCTTACAGCAGCACCAAATACCCCGGAACGTTCCAATTGCTGCCATCTTTGCGACCATCGAACCAAGCAAGCCCCGGAAGCTCAACTGCACACTCGCCGCAGATGCAAGTTTCAGGGCTCGCACAAATGCTGCAAGCGCATGTGCCGGGTCATATTAAAATGGGTGGAGGGCAACCCACGGCGGGGCTGCACACTCAGATGTTCCCCGGCGGCACGATCCCGCCCCACCCAATGCATGGAGCAATGGTGCCCGCAGCAGCGGCTGGTGGTCATGCGCCCGGAACTCGTGCGTCCGGTGCGCCGCAGCCCGTATACTACATGAATGCGCTGTCGCCGTTACCTGCACCGATGGTTCCATCGCAGTACTACATGCCGAGCAACATGGTGCCGTGGAAGCTTATGCCTCTAGCCACCGAGAAACGGCGCGACGACGACGAGAGTCACGTGCCCAAGAAGGCCAAGTCGGGCAAGAATAACCTCAACTTCATGATCAGCACTCCCAAAAATCCACCTGCACGCAAGTACAACAAGTGACGGTGGTTGTGCATTCTCCAGTATTTATAGCAGATAAACATGTGCTGGTACGCAAGCGCATTAGCGTTCGGCGCAGGCGGTAGATGCGGGGGTAAGCAGGTCGAACAAGTCCGCCCGTATGTGCGACACACATTATCAGAAGCGCGGATTATATGCCGTTTAGTGTCAGCGGTCGCGCTGGGAGGTACACCCGTACACCAAGTTACATCCGTACACCACGGTACATGCATGGAATGCGACACGCATGACAAGAGTGCAGATTGCCGTCTACTTTCTCCGGTTGGTATGGACCAGAACATTCTTATATGTCACAGGCCAAGAAGGAGCGGAGATTAGACTGCGCCCGGTCAAGTATAAGTAGAGAAGCGGGAGCGCGGATTGACAAAAACCTTATTGGTTCTGAGTGGTCAACCACTGAACCCCTCGTTAAGTGTTGCCAGGAATATAATACCATGACTGATCTGAGACGTAGATATGCGGACGCCCAAGAGTCCCAGGAGGAATCGTATGGCCCGCATTTCGAAACTGTATTGGAGTCAATCGACACATAGAACCAGAATATTCGTATCGAACACCCACCATACTTTTGGGACACGCACGACGCCGAGATATCAGGCCGAAGGTTCCCTTGTATCCCATGTAACAAAGAACGTGTTATGGCAGCGTGTCTTGGCCATTGTGCGGCAAACAACCTTCTAGAAGAACACATTGGTCGGAGTGTCCCTGTGGGATTTGCATAACTCCCCTGCCTGCGGAGATGTATGCGGATAGGCCACCCATCCAGACATCTGGGACACCCGCTGGCAACAAAGAAATTTGGCAGCTCCAACCAGTGCATCCCCATATAAATCTCTCCGAGTCCCGTTATAAGGATTTAGTCTGTAAACAACGACCATTGAGTCAGCCCATCGCCAGAGCCACTATTTGAACTGCTTGTTGCACCGTGGCTCCACGAGTGTGAACAGCCCGCGGTTCTTGTGTATTGCCATTGAGAAACCAACATGCAGAAGATGTAGTTTGGAATGCAAAGACTGAAGAGGTGGTCAGGAATTGGACTCGCTCACATGTCTCTCAGGGACCTGCTCACATGTCTCTCAGGGAATCGCTCACATGTCTCTCAGGGACTCGAAGGCTTTTGCCAAAAACAAACTGGTCATAGCTGTCACCGGCGACGGTAGACCTGCACATAACTAGGAAAGGGCAGTTGCCTTCTTCAAGGTACCTGGCGGCATTCTGGAGGGCAATCCACAAATCTGTTCCTATCGGCAGACCCTTGGTGGTATTCTCGAAACCGGGTCTTGAGGCACGCCTGTCGTACCTCATAAGCGCACCCATTGCTCACTTGCGGAATCTTCTAAAGCCGTCTGGCACAACTCTTTTGCACGTATTTGATACAGCCGAAAGCATTCTCCATCCATATGAAAAGGTGCCTAGGCTTTTGATTCCGCGGCCTCGCGCTGGTGTCCTGATGTTAATTATCTTGCCAGTGGCTTTGGAATCTGATTTTGACCCTGATTGATGGGACTGCGTTGGCAGCCATTTGGCTCTGAATTGACACTGCTAGATGCTAGCTGCCTTGACTCACATGGACGAGCTTGGCTTCATGGCTCAAGGTACCCAGCAACTAGAGCTTCTAGGCCACCAAAGATATCGTTCCACGCACAGCTCGACCATCTGCCTGGACATCTGATTTTGACCCGATGACGTTCACAGCCATTAAAGAGTCCACAGCAATTAGAGAGTCCACAGCTATTAGAGAGTCCACAGCCATTAGACAATCCACAACCATTAGACAATCCACAACCATTAGACAATCCACAACCATTAGACAATCCACAACCATTAGACAATCCACAACCATTAGACAATCCACAACCATCCACATTGATAGTAATATATTTGAAGCTGGGTGCAGCAGTTGAACTTCACGGAACGCTGTCAGAAAACCGTACTCCCATCAAATAATTGCACAAGCATGTATTGCCTGGCCACTCAGTGACCCGCATGACAGGAACACGGAGGTCAAGGCAACTACCCGAGCCAACAAGAGAAAAGACACAGCCGTGTGAGTACACAAGGTGCTTAAGTCCACGCCACTTTTGGTTCTCCATCCTTTTCGAAGATGCACACACGTCCTGCAAAGCGAAACAATAGTGCCAGCACTATGGCCTGAAGCCCAGGCTTCAGGCCTAGAAGTCCGTTCCGACCATCTGAGGGTCCTCCAGACAGTTGCGGTAGAAAGCTGGTTGATCCCCCTCTCACCATTTGATTTGGAGCCGCGTGGTTGAGTCTCTAGAACGACGTAGTTCTGGAGTTGCGAGTTTGGAAAAGGCAAAAAGTAGCACCTATGCCATTCATCATCCATCGCTCAAGAGTTTCGAACGAGTTATAGTGTCCGTGCATTCATCACCGTGTTCAACAAGTTAAAATATCCGTGCTTTCATGTCCCTGTAACACTTTCATGCCTGCTCCATGCTCTAGCCTCTCAAATTCCATCAAAGCTAAAGAATTAGATCTGACCCCGGTAGAGCATGCCACGAACCAAGCTAGGCAGGCGCTCAATTCGCCACCTTCTCCGGCTCCTCCTCGTCGATAAAGGCAGGCATCTTGTCGGCAGCAGTGTCTGGAAGGTAGCTGGGCACGGCGTCGGTCAACTCCAGCTCGTAGTCCATCTCGTCGCCCAACGCATCCAACTCCGCGTCCAACTCCAGCTCCAGAATGTCGTCGGGCGCGTCGTAGCTCATGCTCAACGACTCCTGCAACTCATTCAGCTTGTCAATCAAGTCCAACATCTCGTCTTGCAACTGCTCGATCTTGTCGATGTCGATTTTGCCATACGACGCCTTGAGCGACTTGTTGGCGGACTTCATGGCGTCCATGGTGATCACCGTGTTCTTGAGGTTGTCGGTGGTCATCAGCGCCTGGGTCATGTTCCACAGCTGGTTTTCCAACTGGTCCTTCTGGGCCTCGATCTGCTTGCGCTGGCGCAAAAGCTTCAACGCCTTCTGCTTGAGGGCGTTCTTGCCGGCGCCGTCCTTCATCCGCGCCATTTTGTGCTGGTACGCCGCGAGCTCGGCGTTGATTTTGGAGAGCTTGACATCGAAGCTGCCGATGCGCTCGTCAATGGACGAGATGGCATCGTTGAGCGACGGCTTGGGGGCGGCGTTCTTGGTTCCAAAGAGGCGGTTCATGGGGGGTGCCCAGGGGCGGTGCTGTTCGCCTGTCATGTGCGCCCGCACACCCGTACCGCAAACCCGTACCCCATCAGAAAACGTGGTCACGTGACAAGACGCACGTGACCATCGCCCCATGGCTCAGAATCGGAACTACATCGTGTCAACAACATGCATACCATTATTTTAGCTTCTTCTGCAATGTCGTGGCGGGGGCAGTGACGTGGGCAAATCACAGTCTCAGGACATCAGGATCACGCCTAGGCATAGAGCCAAAAAGTATAATTACACTACACTATCTGCAGGTGCTATCAGTTTGTTCCCAAAAGCTCAGGCTCTTTTGACGGCCTGGAATTGAGAATACTCTATTGGAATGCTGGAAGGGTATGGACGATATTTAAGGTATTGTCTTGTCTCCTTCTAATGGAAATTGTGACTCGCATTCCGAAGAGAATGACCCGTTTTATGCAGGACATATTGGCAATGCATTACCCAGTATCCGACCTGGATCGTGGCGAATGTACTTCTTTCAATTGCTTCAACACGCGTCCTAACTTATCTGAGATTAAGTTAACAAGAGCCGAAGTCAAGAACCGAGATGCAGCGTTTCCGCGCATGCTGCGGAGGGTGTTTCAGGAGTATGCAGGTTTGCAGCTCTGCGTTGTATATAAAGGCGAGCTATCTCCCTCCATTTTTGCAGCCGCTTTTTTGTCGTTTCGGAACGGGTACACCATGAGAAACTTAAGGCAGTGAATAACCTCCTCGACAGAGTTTCCCCGGCTTACATTTTGGGTTTCGCCGCCGTGCCGGGGTCAACGAGCATACCCTACGTGGGCTTCAAGGGTCGATATCCTTTGCATGGGTCAGAATAGAGGGCATTGTGCGTCCGTTAACAAGTCTCATGGTTCCTAGGGACGCTTTTATGGACAATCATGCAGGTATGCTCCTATGAAACTACCTCCACGATCATCCCAACATGCAAGCGATAAGTGACTTTGGAGAGTGCTCGAAGCAGGTCGGTTGGCGGACCTGATGATGCAGTTGAACAACCAAAACAAGTCAAATATTAGCTCTAGAAAACAAGTGGTCGTTTCAAGTGCGCTGTGGCAAATGCTTTATAGTTGCACAGCTTGAACGTTGGGGATAAACTAACTATGCATTGGATGGAAGGATCGGGGCCAAAGCTACATTATCGGGAATGATAACACCCACTGCCTAGTCAAGCTGTTGGGAAGTAGTCAGCCGGTACAGTATTAAGTGTCTTTGCGGAATGAAGCAACCACGGTGGCCTTTATTAATTCGCCCCCCGCTTTGAAGAGAATAGACGAGATGGAATCTAAGGATGAGAAGATCTTGAGGATACAAGCTTGAAATGCTTGAAAACAGAGAAAGATTCCTATCCAGCAGCGTTATAAAAACTCTAGAAGTCCAGAGGCCTTCAGAATTAAGAAATTTCCCCAGAAATATCCTCTATCAAAGCAAGTGAGTCGCCAGGACTGGCACGAAAGAATTATACAAGAAAGAACAGATTTTTTCTCAATTGAAGGATCCCATACACAAGTTCATCCTCCGCACACGTTATCCCCACTTGCTTTAGATGTTCCATATTACTGAGCATCTACTGATTTGCGGAACTGAGTGAAAGGCTTCAAGTGAAGGAGAATGAAAGAAAATTTTCACTACACCTTCTGCAGTATACCATCTACAGTGTACCATCCCAGGCTGTTTCCAGTGTAAAGGCTCCAGTGTACTAACTCGGCTGTACTTTGTTTGCTTGGTAAGATGAACCAGTCTAGCCTTCAGAGGCGCGAAAGAATCGAAAGAGCTGCATTGCAACGCTGAATTGACTCCCTTAGGGGTGCCCAAGGGTTTTCTGGGCATGTGCCGCAGCAACACCGTTTAATGCACTGAATTCCACCTGACAGGTAATTGACTAACTCGGCCTACATAAACGCTACATTCCCATAAAAGCACATGTGCGTGTGTATTAACATACGAAAGTTGGTCAAGGGCCAGTGATCTGATCTCTGTTGAAGAGTCCTTATAGACCTGCTGATGGGCGAGACCAATCATTTGCCAAAACGATCGTTGGCGCTCTGTGCTCGGGCCGCATGTCCTTTGGAGTTCTCCATTTCCTGGCGTACCTGATCTTTGTTGCTCTTGGCCTGGTTATAGTTATTTGCAGCGTGGGCAGCATGTCTTTGAGCGTTTTTTGCTTGTTCTGCGAGGTTGGACATTCTGATAAGTGGGGCTGAAGAGAAGATGAAAGATTGGGTGGATGCTTCACTTAAATACTTTTTGGAGCCATGGCTGGTGTATGGCCAGGCCTGGTTGGGCCAATAAAAGACTGGCAGTTGACAATGGGTTTACTTGACCACGCAGATTCCACACGTGTGTTTTCTGTACCCAAAACGTGGCCATTGTCTGGGACAGCCGAACATACCTGCTCCAAATCGTTCTCTGGCAATTCCCTTCGCCTACGTCGTTATTTTTGCTGTTTTGTCTTTGACTCACCTCATCTGTTTGCTTCTGTCAGCACGGTCTTCTCACTCCCATCTGTCGCTCCCATCTGCTCCAATTACTGGCTTCTACAGTCTTCCATGCCCTATGTCTCATTTCGGACGCACCAGCATTCCAACCATCCCTTTCCGGCCTGAACTAATCCCATTGTGTTACTTAATGTGACAGAAAGGGCAAATCACCACCTGGCCATGGAACAGGCCAGAACATACTCAGCATTCTCCAGTCTCCCATTATCAATCTGCTTGGATGCAAACCCTCAAGAAAAATCAGTGCCTGCGCCAACATTGTCTCAGAATCAGACAACTATAACCAGCCATCAATACTCACTCCAGTCTTGGAGCCCGTGGTTTGCTGGCAGTTTCTAGGGAGTTCCATGGGCCGGCTGCACATGTGTCGGGCCCAAATGCAAGCGCTTGGATCTCAATTGAAAAGAAGCTTTTGGCATCAACTTGCAGCAACCATGGAACGCCACTAGGCTGAACAAACAGGTGGAATTGGGTGGCGTGTTTAAACGCCGCGCCATCCGGCCTTCAGGCAGCTCAAAGGCGTATGCAATGAACCAATCCTTCACATTAATAGTTGCAAATACGCTACGGCCTTTTCGCCCCGTCTAGTCTTTGCTTTACCTCAGACAACTGGAAGGAGTTAGGCTCTACTGAGGAAACCTTTGCAGGAACCAGCAACCACCAGGTTCCATTAGGGTTTCGCCCCTCTACCTAGATTTGACGATCGATTTGCATGTCAGAACCGCTCTATCTTCCTCTCCCGTTCATAAGATCAGGAGGATTATTCCACATTTGGCGATATACTCAAAAACTTGCGCAATCGCTAGACTCCTTAGTCCGTATTTCAGGACGGGGGTAAAGTGCAGGATCTGGACACCGGCGGTAGTGTCGTGAAGTTTTCTTGAGACTATTGTTTTTTGTTTTCCATTTTATGTTTCACTCTCTACACTGATCTCAATTTATCAGGTACACTGTTAGATGCACCATGGGTAGCCATGGATACAACAACCAGGGACGTGCGGATACAGGGCAAACCGTCGATACCCGACCTGGACAGAGGCGTGTCAAAAAGACCGACTACCGTGGAGGCGGAGACGAAATGGCACCAGCGCCATGGCTTTACCTAAAAGCAACGTCGTGGCTTCCTCAGATGCAGGGCAATGCCGCCTCAGGCCCCATCAGTCATGAATAATTCCATTACTGTCCTCCGGGAACCGAAAAAACATCTACCATCTGTGAAATTGGACAACTTTTGGATAACCTTAACACGGATCCTATCTTGGTTGTGGCCGCGTCGAATATCGCCATCGATAACTTGCCGAGAAATTACGTCCCAAACACAAGAATTCTATCCTAAGAATTGTTCTGGCCGAGAAGGAGTCCGAATACAATAGAGAGCATCCGCTTCGTCGATTTGTTTACACCATAAAGTTCTTGATGGCCTAGCTGCTGGTCTTCGAGTGTTGTTTCGGGAGTTGAGAAAACCAAATTGAAGCGTTAGTCCCACCCAAGTCAAAAAGCTCATGTCCGCACAGATCACTTTCTTCGACAAGATCATAGCGTTTTTCTCACCGCTTCGATTGTGGCAGGCGGAAACCAGTGGAAATCCTTACCAAAAATGCCGGTTGTGATCATGGACGAAGCCACCCAATCTTCTGAGCCCATCACGCTTATCCCCTTGTCAATGAAAGGGGTACAAAAGTTTGTTTTTGTTGATGATCAACACCAATTGAGTAGTTTCTCGCCCAATCTCTCGTTGTCGTTGATTGAAGGAATTCTCCTGAACGGAACCTACAACACCCCACATATGCTCGACACTCAATTCCGTATGCCCCCGAGCATCAGTAAGTATCCGATAATGCAGTTCCACGAAGGTCTGCTCAAAGATGGGATCACTGCGGAGGACCGTTTCAAGGAAGGTATTCCTAGTAATTCTATCTTGTTCTGGGACACCAAGGGGAAGCTTCTGAAGACACAGTGTTTTCTAGATTCAGGGAAGATGCTGGTCTAACCTACTGCGATGTAGGGGAGGTTGATTATGTTCAGAAAGTACTTATTTACAACTTCCCCAGATCAACCATCGGGATCACGCCTTATAGAGGCCAACGTGATAATATCTCGCCCAGGTTGGTTAAAAACGAGCTCGTTAACCCCAACCACTCTGGAGTTCAAATTGGGGTCGACAAAGACGACTTCTTCAGCGAGTCCAAACCCGTCACCATCCACAGTGTGGCATATTATGATCGCCTCTGTTGACGCCTTTCAAGGAAGAGAAAAGGTTTCTTGATTATGTCGTGTGTGAGCTCTAACAAGAAATCCAAGATCGGATTCTTGAGCGACGCCACAAGAACGAAGCACTTACTAGAGCTCGGTATGGAATGTTTCTTATAGGTGACGTGAGCTGCTTGAAGAGCGCGGACCCATTGTGGAGAAAATACACTACCTCCTTGGAAGAGAACAACCCGATCTGGCCTGCGGATGAGCCGGATTGGGACTTGTTGGGCCACTGAGGCGGCCGCCGGGTCCCCCACCCCACTTCTTCCAAAGATGGCGCTCTTGTGCCCCCTGGTTGAGAGTGGTGTAATCCGGCCCGGGCCAATTTCGTCTATATAAGTTGGAGGGTACCCCGTGTGTTAGAGATCATCAACGAATACACCTTTTTTTAAGTGCTTGGTATAAACTACAAGAACCTAACTACAAGAACCTAACTACAAGAACCTAACTACAAGAACCTAACTACAAGAACCTAACTACAAGAACCTAACTACAAAAGACGTAACATAATTACCCAGAGGCCCACATAGTTTGGTGGTTTTCCCAAAATATTTTGCATCATTAGCCCGCTTAAAAGTTTGCAATTTACCCATGCTAAATCTTTCAACTTTTATTCTCTCTGAGACAATTAATGTATGGCAGTTCATATATCATATTCCAAGGTGTTTCCATCCATCATGTACACCCTCAAGAATATTATACACATTTTATAGGTAGGAGCCATCTTGAGAAAGCCGAGACCTTTACACATCTGTAGCTGGCTGAAGCTTAGCTAGATGATATTATAACTTCGCGAGTCTATAACCTCGCTAGAGTCTTATTTCACATCGGCTACGTGGGCCATTTTGTGGTTAAACTTAATGTGTAATAAACTCCACCTTCGAATATTTTCCAAATATAAAATTAATCAAGATATATCAAATCTTCAAGAGGATAAATCTCTCGCTTCGTGGGTATCATGTGTTCAACTTTCTCTAGAAACTAGAAATCAAATCTCTAGGTATAGAAATATAAAGATATACTGCTGGATGCTTTCATAATTTATTTCTTTATGTATTAACATCATCTTCAAAAGCATTAAATCATCAGCTTCACCTCAGGGAGCTACCTGGAAAGTCACCCACATGGTGGAATAGATTAATTGATGAAAATGGGATCGACAGTTAATTTGCAAGGGAGGTGGAAACGGAGAGGGAATGGGGTTCCAAACAAAGCGTCACCATGTATAATTTATTAATGCGAAGAAGATGATTACAGGAAGAAAGGGTTTGTAAGGTGAAGAATGACGAGGATAAATGGCCACAGGTAGTGCGCTACGCATGGTTATACAAGTGACCTGCGACATGCGATTACCGGGTGAACTTAGAGAAATGCCGTGGTTTTCTGGGAACTTCGCTATACAGTCTCCAGTGCACATCTCGGGGGTACTTCTCACTTGGTCAGTTGACCCGGTCGTCGACTCGGCCTCAAGTAGTGGATTCGGAAGGCTTTGTGTCAAGCAGTGATGGCGAGGGCGGGGTCATCGACTCCGTGGGGAATATAGAGCGGAGAAGCGAGCTAATGGGATAGTTCTGCTAGTCGAATGGCTCAGGCGCTAGAGCAAGGAGACGTCAACGCTTCATCACATGAGGATTATTCTGCCTCTTAGAAAGCTTGAGTTGCAAGGTCACAACTCACAGAGGCAATTTTAGGATTTCGGGTTGGACAAGAAACAGGTCTAGTCAAGCTACAAGAAAGAGGTAAGGGGCATAGCTCCCGTCTTTCGCTTTGGGGTATCCAGCAGTATAGCCTTTAGTCCAAGGCGCTGCTTTTAATGGGTGTCATTGGAATAGGCCTTTTAGAGGCATTTTGAGTCCGAAGATATTCAAACTTGGTCATTGAGAGGAAATAAAAGTCACAAGGTTTCCGGAGGTGAACCTGCGGAAGGATCATTCAGAAAAATATTTATATCCTTTAGGAGAATAAACTAAACTTTACATTTTAAATTTTTATAATCTTAAAACTTTCACCAACGGATCTCTTGGTCCTCGTAGATGAAAAACGTAGCGAATTACGATAAGTTGTATGAGTTCAGACGTGAATCATTAACACATTGCACTTGATCTAAGTATAGGGAGTGAGAGGTTTTCTTCAGAAAGCAAGACATTCAATTGTATTTCCGGCTTAACTCACAACTAAATTTGTTTTGTCTCCTCACCCCTAAGACTACCCGCTGAACTTAAGCATATCAATAAGCGGCGGAAAGAAACATAGTGATCTTAGTAACGGCGAGTGAAGCGGTAAAAGCTCAATTTGAAATCTTCAGAATTGTAATTTGACGGGTACAATTTATTTTAGAAAAAAATCAGGAGTGGCCCCACAGAGGGTGATAGCCCGGTCAATTTTCAAAAACTGTTTAGTTCTATTCCTAAGAGTCGTGTTGTTTGGGAATGCAGCTTGGGTGGTAAACTCCATCTAAAGCTAGATATTGGCAAGAGACCGATAGCGAACAAGCACAGTGAAAGAGGAAAAGAACTCTGAAAAGAGAAATAGTACGTGCAATTGTTGAAAGGGAAGAGAAAGGGCGAGATATTTCAAGACAATACTTTCGGTGTTGCTTGACCACATCTTGCTCTTTTCACCCGTCTTGAAATACCAAGGAGTCTAACGCTTATGCAAGTATTTGAGTAAGTCCTCAATGGCGGAATGAAAGTAATTGGTCAAACCACCCTCCTGTTCTTATAAACGGGAGAGGAAGCATATCATCTACTGGACCCACCGGACCCCTACAATCCCATACTAACAAACGCACATGTATTAACATACTAAGCTGAAAGTTGGCCCGGCCCTGGGTGTCTCTGTTGAAGAGTCCTTAAGAGCCGCTGGCGGCCAAACTGGCGGTGATACCAATCATTTGCTGTGGTGTTCATACGAGCACTGTTCTTGGGTCGCATGCCCTGTGGAGTCATTCGAGCCTTGGCCCGCCAGACCTCCGTTGTTCAGGGCCTGGCTGAAGCTGCTTGGCGAGTGGGCGGCTTGGCTTTGAGAGTTTCCTTGTGCTGAGTGGTAGGGCATTCTGACTGTTGAGTGGGGCTGGAGAGAAGATGGACGTTGGGGATTGCCCCACTTTATACCTGCAAAGACTCGTGCACGGTTTGGCAGGCTGGTAATGAGACAATGGCAATTGACAATGGGTCTACCTGACTGAGCAGATTGCACCCGTGTAGCCCGTGCAACAACGTGGGCATTGTCCAGGGGCCGTCCATATCTCCGTCCAAACAATCTATGCGTTCCCGTTCTTTGTTGTCAGGTGCCATTTTCGTTGTATGTCCAATTTCAGTTTTCATTGACTTTCCAGATGTCATTTCCGTTTCCTGTGTCGTTTCCTGTCCCGTTGCCTGTCCCGTGCCTGTCCCGTTGCCTTTTTCTTCTTTCTTTTTTGTTCTTCTTTGACTCTTTATTTCTTTCCCTGGTCCTCTGCCCTCCCCTCTCTTTATCTCCCCCTTATCTCCCCCTTTATCTCCCCCTTATCTCCCCCTTTATCTCCCCCTTCATCTCCACACGGTTCCCCCCTAGCAATTTGGGATGGGGCTAGATTCCAGCCCTCTGATGTGGACTCATTGTGTTCAAAATATGATTGAAAGCGGAAAATCCACCGGGCCATGGAACAGGTCAGTGTTCGGCCGTTGCACGTATCCATTATTTAAACCGCCTGGATGCAAACCGCCTGGATGCAAACCTCAGGAAAAGTCTCGCGCGGTGGAAAACCCGTGCCGCGCCAGCTTTGGCTCACAATCAGACAACTATAACCCGCCATCAACATCTCACTGCCGTCTTGGAAATGCCCGGTCACTGAACGTTTCTGGGAAGTGGGCGACTTCAAACGTCAGACCCAAAATGCAAACGCTTGGCTCCCAATTGCAAATGAGCTGGACATCACCAGCAACGTCCCACGCCAATGACCGCCGCGAGGCTGGACACACTGTTGAGCCAGCTCAATGATGCATTTCATTATCCAACAGCCAATGAGAATATCTAGCTGGCCCGGAGTCTCTTTGACTGCCAATGCCTGCTGCAAAACACTAAGACCTGCATTGGTCCGTGCTGACTTGAGCGCCACATCAACAACTAGTCCTGCCGTTCAACCAGACGGCGTGAGGTTTATGGACTGGCACGGAGGGGGATTTGGCACCCGGAATTGTTCAAACAGCTTGACAATGGATGGCACGGTTCATCACCCGATGCAAAAAACTCACATGCTTGCAACATTAGCCTGCTGCTAACGACAAGTACAACCATTGTTGGAAATCGGATGAAGTTGGTTCGATTGACTTGTTTTACCTGGTTACTTCAGTCCATTGTGCTTCAGCCAGTTTATGCTGCCGCTCTCCAAGAAGCTTCCGTGTTCTTGGAATCGCAATGACTGGTTGGTGCGGGCTTGGCTGATTCTGGAGAAGGCTAGTCTAGCCTTTGACGGTGACATGACCTTTTGGGTGGCCTTGATGGCCAAAAATCAGCTTAGGTTTGATATCCCGCTACCGGATACTTTTTTAAACACTGAAAAACTTCGAAGGATAAGAAGCTTCCTCCTTCACCTCCACTCTGTTTGTCCTGCGCTCCAAAGTTCCATCATCGAAGGTCTGTGCTATACCAATCACGCAAACTCTTTGACCACTTCTCTTGTCAACTCTGACCACAATGGCTTTCCCTGATTCTTTTTTGTCCCTAAAGGAATAGTCATGGTCACTGTCCCTAGACTAAGGCCCAAAAATGGCAATGAGTAATGACTGGGGAAGACTACCCCTGCTTTCCAAAAACGCATGTCACTTTTCTGGCGGACAGTCCAGGCCACGGCCAAACGAGAAGTAAGATGCTACAGTCTCTTTTTGAAGTCGCTAACTGCAATTACTAAATGCCGTCACCAAACCCAGTCACTAGATCCGCTACCAAACTCCAGCCAACACCATTGCAACCCCAGTTCAAAATTAACGTTGGCCACATTCAAGAATATGTGGATCTACCATAAAAATGGCACATACCAGAAAAGCTCATGTGATTTTGAAGTTGGCAGCTTGTCTGTTTCTCCAGCTAGCCCTGCTTCTGTTCATTTTTCTAGGCAGACGCTTCGCATGTCCCCACGAGAGGAAGGTGTACCCTGAAGGTTACGACTCTCAAACACATTTCCGTATGGCAAGCACAATTCAGGATAAGCCCGAGACAGGGCATGAACAGGGCGTTCTGCAACGGTCATTCATTTACTAGATGCAGGATATTCCAGCACTTTTCGTGTGGCCGACCAAACACAATGGCCCCAATATAAACGTTACATGGCCACCAAACCAGAGCCAACACTTTTTGGTATACAACACAGAATACCCCCAGATTCATTAGACATGCGGTTCCACCGTTTGTTCATCTCTCTTGTCAGCTTCAACAAGTGGGCAGAAACCTCGCCTCGTCAGGCGTTTCACGCCAAGGTCAACGACACCTTTGTGCCGCTCTCCAGCTCGCTGGACCACCACCCCGACTTCAACTACTTCGTCTATGGTACCAATGGCTCCACACTCCCAATTTACATGCGAGACGGCGCTGCCGTAGCCAAACACCGGTCCACGGCGGGGCCTGTGCTGCTCTTCAACGGCTTTTTTGCGTTTGGGCCCTCCATGCGCCCAATGAATATGGAGGTGGACAAGGACAATAAGCTTTTGTACGATGTGTTCAGGCGGTGTCGAATCGACGGCACTGACATTTGGGCGATCCTTTATGCTCCCACCGCCCTCCATGCCAGGAAGTGCTTCAAGGTGGATATCTACCTAAAGCCTTTGAATGAAACATCATCCTGAAGCCGCGTTCTCGAACGTGCCGAGGCCTAACGCTGTTGACGGGCGGGGTTTCTTTCTGCAGTGTGCCTTTTGACCGTGCAAAAGGAATGTCGAAACGCACTTTTGTTTTTGACGTTGCCCATCAAGCCCTTGGCCTATTCTACTTCTTCAAAGGCTATCTCCAGAGGCGCCTGTCACCCCCTGCACAGACCACTCTCTTTTACCATGGACTTGTATATCATGGGTCAATACCAGGTCAGTGACACTTCTTGTCATGAGAGGGCTACGCCTACAACAGTTGGTTGGTGTCTGACGGCCTTCCATACAACAAGGCGCCGCTGCGTAAGCAGTGGTTAACAATATGTCCGGGACGAGAAGCCGCTCCAAAATCCTGATGTGGTGAAGTTTAAAAGAAGAATCGTTCAGGATTTGACAAGATTAGTTGGACGCACCTGAAAATATCTTTGCACAACATCAAATCACCCATCTCATGTCTGGCCTCTACCTCCTCTTAGAGTGATACTTGTTCTTTGGTATGTTGTATAAAGGATGAATTCTTGCTCTGAGTTGGAGTTGTGATGCGACCTGGGACGTTGAGCCTGAAGCAGGAGAGTCTAAGCTTCTGAGTGCTTGTCGATGGTATAGATCGTTCCGGGAACGTTACAATCATGGTATTCAATGAGCCCGGATTGTCCTGTGGCTACTGTTATGGTAGAATTCCGCCGATCAGAGATAAGAGATGGACGTTTCACGTGCTCCAAATGTACCTGCGTGTTTTTCGATCTGATAGACTTGTCTGTACGATGGAGTTCGTTTTCCCCAAACTGAGCGACTTCTTTTGGCTCTAGACCTCTGCGGTTTCCCTATTCTCGGGTGAAAAACTTTCCTGGGTACGGTCTAGTCGCATGTGGGTTATTTCGGTCAGCACAGCTTTTATCCGCAGCCTCTGCCATCATAGCTGTCTTGACTTACAAAGCGAGCCGGCAGATTCTGGTGGCCTTGCGATGGAGCCAAGGCACTTTCGCTTTTTGGCTTCGGTCCAAGGAGAGTTTCGATCTCCAGGGCGCAACCGAGCTTGATGTTGCGTTTTCACAAGCTGCTCGACAGATTCAATCAAGATAGTTTCTCCGCACATGGTCGGGGCGTGTCCGGTTGAGTTTCGGGTTTCTATTGAACTGGCAGGGCAGATCCATGAAAAAGTCTCGGGCTTTGGTCAGGGCTTTTCTACCATGATGCTCACGTGTACCGTGGTCAAGGTCGGCCCAACTGTCGAAACCCGAAACACCTGGTGATCTGGCGTTAAGCTCTTGAAGTGCTGTTGAAGAGCTGCGTACCTGTGGCTTGTGGCGTTGCAACTATCAAGGAACAGCCAGGAAAGCTCTTTTTGTTGTAGCCAGCCGGCCGAAGAGAGCTTCGTTCTGCGGTGATGCGGGACTTTGGACTGGCAGACCATCTGCTGGAAGCTATGCAGAGTGGCGGGGATAAAGCGGCAGAGGAGTTCCGAGACACAACCTCGTGGTACTTTATGCCGAGCAGCCATTTTTCCTGGTCCAAAGAGGCCGAGGAACGGAAATTGACCGGGGCCTGATCACGAGGTCCCCCCAACTCATGAAACCAATCGTCAATGCGATGCTCGCGAGCGTCGAAGAGGTCCGCAGTGCTGGCCCAATGTTCGGTCCACACTAGGACCGATATTTTCGTCTACTGTCCCCACGGACTACCTCTTCCATACGGACAGACCGTGGACCGCCGTTTCCTAGCGGTTCCAATCGGAGCCCTTCTCGGTGACTCATACCTCGGGCATGTGGCGTCAAGGATCCAATGGCCGAGTGACTTTTCGCCAATAGCCGGGCGATTTTGGCTCTCTTCACTTTAGTTTTCGACATTGATATTCTATAGGATTTAGTTTGTCTCAATGGTTGTTTTAACCATCGAGTAGCCCCATTTCTTCGGTTTCCATTCCAGCGACATGTTTACCCAAATACCGTAAGAAGGACGCTCTTCTGAACAAATGAATAAAGAAAGGGAGGGTTTTAACAGCTATGCTTTTACCTAGAAATGATCAGCTCAGTTTAGCAAGGACTATTCTATTTGACCTAAGCTGCTGCTGCTGCTTATGGTGTGCCCATTCCTACCTCATAAAATGCCATTGCACAGAAGACATGCACCAATCGAAATAATCTGTATTTCCTTGATTTCACTATCCGGTCATAGCTTGGATGATCCGGTTTCCCATAGAGTTTCCAGGGAGAGTAAAGTCAAGGAGCGACTTCACGGTATCCTCTAAGTATGTGTGAACCTCTCCAGTAGGGTTTAAGGATTCAGGCGAAGGTTCACTTGAATCTACACGAGATGTATTTCTTATGGATCAGCAATTTCTTAAAGGAGTTAACAAAAGGAAGAAAATAAAAATATACGGTGACAATCAGGCTGGAATTGACTATCAAAGGGTATAAGCATTACGATGGATCTAAGCATATCGGTGTTAAAGTGAAGTTCGACAGAGAAATAGGAATATCAATATAGAATATGTGCTAGTGCTAATCTATGACTCACCTATTTAACCGAAGTGAAGTCAGGAACATATTGACTACCTTTTGATCTACATATTAAAACTTTATTGTGCCTAAATACAAGTGTACCTGTGTTTGCTCTATCAGGTGGACAGGTGGTAAAATATTGTTTGTATTAAAATTATTGGTTATAGTAAAACTGTTATGTTCTTTTGTAGTTGTTTTCAGCGTCAAGTACTTAAGAGAAGGTGTATTCGTTGATGACCCTTAAAACAAAGGGGATCATCCAAACTTATATAGATAAAAACTGGCCCGGCCCGCACGAGGCGTCGGGCGCCTCATGGCGAGATGCCGGCCTGGTTGCGCCATTTCCAGCCGGCGTGGGGGCACGATGGCGCCATAATTGGTCGGA
>NLAK01000103.1:0-48740 GCA_002370295.1 Metschnikowia bowlesiae | reverse complement strand
CGCTGCATCAATGTCCCGTTGGGCATTGTCATCCTGCATTTAACCAGCGTAGGTCCTATGTCTAACATTTCGGTTGCGGCCATACCAAGTAGACCATACAGTTTCCCGTCCGATCAACACCAGTCAAGCTGCTTAGGGCCACAGTGAGTAATGCAGTGGGAGACCATGTGTGAAATTGTGGTGCTGCAATCTTTTTGGTCAAGGATTCCGCGTTGTGCCGAGCCGGTAAACACCCCAAGAGTTTTGTTTTTTTAATTATAACCGACCCTCTTTTTATGTATTTCAGCGGTTATATTTATATTTCAAATCAAATGAGACACTGTTAGACGGGTAGTGTGCTAGCCATAGGTGCTCAATTTTGCTGCGATGCACGGCTAGACGCGGTATGACGTCGGACCTTGCCTCTACGCTTGGTCCGAACCGCCCTGCTTCCCGTCATCCGAGGTCTAGACCGATAAGACCTTATAACGATGAAGTTTCCAGTCGACCACTCGGCACGGCTCGCCCGATCAAGGCTCTATCGCCTGAATACGGTGGCGCAGTCGGGGCCTACATTCCTTCATAACTCGGGTGATTCCCCTTGTTTCACACATCAAGAAACACGTCTTCTGAGTCCTTACGCCCTACTAGAACCTGACAAATTCCTTTATAAATAATCTAAGTATATAAAAATTCAATTGATATAAGAATTTCGCGTCTCTGAGATATCTTATGCAAGTAAAATTATATTATAGTTATGAGCTAAATATGCCCAGCGGAGCGGGCTTCTTCATCTGAGTTTACACGGTTTATTGGAAAAGCAAAGTATTTTTTATCCCTCGAAATTAGTTCAATTCCAAAACTAAGCGTGAGTGAAAATACAACTGGATGTTTTCACAATTTGTCGGATTGATAAGACTACCACAAAAAAAATTGAAAAATAAAAACAATGAATTTCAAAAGTGGATTATCCAGTTTATCAGCTATGGGATTATCATCACAAGTACAAAGTATATTATGAAGTTGGTGAGTTGGAGTTGTGCCTTCAAACTGCCGTTTTCGCCTGTACGGTGAAGTGATGACGCGAGACCGTCCAGACCACCTCACTACTAATTTCGAAGTCCAGACGATTCTTCATTGTCTTAAAAAGAATCATCGGAGTTGTGAAGGATTCCAAGCCTCTGACCACATACAAGAATAGTCGAGCAATGCGTGGTGCGGCCTTGCCCTGTATTGTCTGAGTCCCACGCCAATGGTGTCCACGTCAATGGTGTCCACGTCAATGCTGTCCACGTCAATGGTGTCCACGTCAATGGTGTCCACGTCAATGGTGTCCACGTCAATGGTGTCCACGTCAATGGTGTCCTTGAATGTTATCAATCCCAGCAAAGTATAAGTTGCTAAACCCATGGAGTTTTGGAATTTTGTACCTCCCCTCTTTTTATGAACAGCTTAGAATTTTCAAAAGGTAAAAGTAGTAGCGAGTCATAATGTTTAATGAAGAAATAAAAGTGGGTAAAGCTGAATAGATTTTGTTTAAATTGCTAGACCATTTGGTATAAGGAGGGTATTTTCCAGGCAAATTTTCATGAAGTAAATACATTTGTTTTGAGTTCACATATGGGGATCATAGAAGTTCAATTAATAGATAAATTCCTTGTTTAAGCTCGGATAAATGGTAATAGAATATTTCTATTTAGACATTGTCTTTAATAAACATCTTTACCTCTGATATGGATTATATGCAATATGATAAATTGCTATTCAAGCTCTATGACGACAAATAGGGTCCTCAGAGACTTTGCGTAATACTCCCTATTTAAGAATCCTCCGGCAAGTATAGTGAACTACGGCAGCATCAAGATTCAAGCCATCATACATATACCAAACCCGGTACTACAGGCAATTTAGATAGACCACTCCGTTGATTCCACTACTATAGGAGTAGAATCACACTGATACTATTGAATTCTAGGTGTTGCTCGTTCAATAGCACTAATTTAACCGCATTATATGATGATATAATAGTGTCAGGTTCTTGTATGGAGTAACAAGAGAGGTTGGCATGGGTTCCGTGATCTCGTCGACAAGTGGGAAATCATGTTCAGTCTTTTTTGGTACAAGCTGAGCTAGGTAATCTGGTTCATGTGAGGCTTTAATGAATTCACAGGCCAAAAGTCTGTCGATTTCCTGGCGTTAATTCCTTAGCTGCCAAAGAGTACTGGGGCAATGGCCAAAGAGTACTGGGGCAATGGGACCACGGAATCCATGCCAACCTCTCTTGTTTCGTTACCCCCTACAAGAACCTGACGGGGGGTCGTGCCCGTATGGAGGAGGGAAGGCCGTGTAGGGGAAGTAGTCATAGACGAGAATATCAGTCATGGTCTGGGCAGAAAATTCGGCCAGCACTGGGTAGAGGTGGACACTGTTGGAGCCCTTAGATCACCAATTGAGGCATCCCCATTCTATTCAGTGATAAGCAGGTATGCAATTTTATGGGGTCTTTTACTCTTGGTCATGTGCTTACATTTTAATCTCTATTTTACAAATTTAATATAAAAGATGTATACAACAACAGACACGGCTATTTTGCGGCAATTTGTACCTCCTGCGGCCACCGGCTGGTCTGTACGTGACCACATACACTCTGGGGCTGGGGACACTTGGGACACGGTGCTCTAATAGTTAGAGCCCGATTCGTGCATCATTCATGCTGCACGCTTTGTTGAATCTACCCATCCGAAAACCGATGCCCTTTTAATCTTCATGCGTCTTAGCCCGTATGGCCAAACAGAAAAGGCCAAACTCATGTATACATCAACATCCACACTCACGCCCAGGGGCGCCACTGGAGACGTATTTTGGCATCCAAAAGGCCTCGGAGTCACCTTGAGAGGACTCAAGGCTAAACCAGCGAGTCCTCGGTGAAGCTGTGTGGTTTGGGTCCCAAGGCTATACCGTGATGCGACATGATGAAGCATCACTACCCCGTCATTTCGTCCGTCTCCCAGACCCGTTATGGCTCGAAGTCGGGAACCAAGAAGAACGGCCAGGCAACATTTATCCCCCTAGAAGCAGCGACGTCACAGGTTACTGTCGATGCCGTGTCGACAGCAAAGGCCTCATGAGCGTATGCGAGTAGTCGAAAGCTTTCCAGGTGAAAGCCGCCTCCAAAGAAACATTCAGACACCCGGAAAGAGCGGAAAAGATCAAGCAAGGGGGATTGTCACCCCGTTTCGCCTGCACATCTTCTTGTCCTGGTGCAACCCCAGTACAACGGCTGCATGAAGTAAGCCCCGTTATGTTTCCTTCGTCTACTGACCAAACGTGGCTGTTCTGACTGTGGCTGTTGTGGGTGTTCTGACTGTGACTGTGACTTTGACTGTGACTGTGACTGTGACTGTGACTGTGACTGTGACTGTGACTGTGACTGTGACTGCGCTGATCACATGAGTCCCTACCAGCACATGACCCTCCACCTGTTATCAATTATTCCTGGGCAAGACCAGCCCTTGGTGAAAGTTCAGCCCTTGTGTGGAAGCCAAAGATTCATGACAGAGATATTCTGACCGACCATTGGAAACTGGTAGGTGACAGTGTAGTGAGGGGGCCCGTGTAATCATTTGAGAAGGCAGCTCCGGAGACTCTGCAGTCTTTTGGGCTCATGAAAACAAGCACTCGGTCTTCGTTGGTAGAAGTAATACTATTCTCAAATCACCGGGTCAGGATGTGGAGTTCTTAGGGGCAGAGTGTCACACTCACCTTCATTCCTTCAATTTCTGCAGATAGTGGAAGAACGCCTTGCATGTTGACTTTCCAACGAGACCTTTCTCCACCTAGAAGACACTCGCTCAACAAGTAGCCAAAGACGGTGGCCGTACACATTCAGTCTTCGCCCAAGGCCTGGAATTCAAAGCCAGTGACAGGTTCAGTAGCAATTTCTTAGCCAGCATAGACTTGCTCTGGCGGCCAATTGTCGTCTCCCCACGAGTGCTTCATTGACTCCTGGCAATCGATATTATGAGGCGACAGGCCATTCTCCTTCGTAGCGAGGACACACGGAGGTGAATTGGTAGTAGTAGGCGATGCAGTGCGTGGATTTTATGGTGGAGATGCTCGTAGAACTCGAAGTGGAGACACAACCACGTTACCTTCGAGGGCAGCACTGGAGCCGTTCTCAGCGTGAACGGCACGGGAGCCCCAGGCCATGAGCAAGCATATCGAGCTCAAAGAGAGAGACACTGGCCAAAAGAGGGGACACTGGCCAAAATAGAGAGACACTGGCCAAAGGTGAAGCTAGGGCACGTCGTGGTAAAGCAAGTTCCCACCAAAACGTCGCAGACAGCCTCATCCAGGCACCAGAGGAGCTTGTTCTGGACACATTTCCCTCTGACAATTTGACGGAGGATACAAGGCGAGAACGCTGGAGAAGCGCATGGGCTATGTCGTACCGACACCCCAAGATCACACTGGGGACGCCCCAGGCCACAGCACAGGCTCGGAGGAGTGGCTGGCACGTGGTGGCCCATGACTTCAATCACTCCAAAAGAAGTAAGCCACGACGGAGTCTTTTTCCACGCAGTGGTGAAGGAGAAAAACGGGTCTATCACCTTTCGGACTTTGGGCAGGTTTAGGGCTAGGCGCGGAGTCCAAAAGAAGCATGATTCTGGTGTCATTTCTAACCCATTTTAGCCCTCTCAATCAATCACCAATAGTCTGCGCCTTCTCGTCGCCCGCATTCTCCCTGTCGTAACCGTCAACCAAACTTGAGCTATAGCCAATAACTGCGATTCACCATCCTATCCGTTTTGAATATGATTTTCAGATCCTGTTTCTCTATCAACTATTTTCCTCTTTTCCTCTCTTTTGACATGCATCCGTTTTAACTGTTTCTAACCGGTACATCAAATTTTTGGCAACGGGTGCTTAGGGAAGATGTATTCGCTGATGATCTGCAGACAATCGAACATGGAGGTCCGGTGCTGGCGCTTCGAATGAGGCCAACACCCTCACGTGTTATCAACTGACTTTCACGGCCCTGGACGCACTGCAAGCCTTTCCCAAAGCCCCGCTGAATGTTCCGGTCCATTGAACTGCAGACGTCAATCTCGAGTCTATCCTTCCATGGCCTGACGGACAACCTAACAGTTTATTTCACATTTTGTTACCGAGAATAGCAACTGAGTCGGGTCCGGAATTTTTTCGAAAACCACCATTGCATCCCCACGTTGCATGCCCACGTTGCATGCCCACGTTGCATGCCCACGTTGCATCCCCACGTTGCATCCCCACGTTGCATGCCCACGTTGCATGCCCATGTTGCATCCGAAACCACTTGTGGATTCATGGATCGCGCACTACCCATGGCCGCTCGATGGTCGCAGCTGGGTTTCTTCAACCCGGCACGGGAGGTCACGTGGCCCGGTGGGATGGGCAAACCAACCGCTTCGAAAACTCCATGGTGAGCCCCAATGGTGCCGTTTCGCTTGCATGAGTGCAAAAGATCGCTCTGAGGATCCCGCGCAAGCGCATGGTGGGCGTGGGCGAGGAATTGGCCATCCTGGCCTCGGGGCTTTCCTGCCGCTCTGCCACGCATGCTCCCAGTCACGGACCCGCCTGGTGGGCTGGGGTGTTTCATTTGCTTGATGGCGCTGTTCTTGCCCAACGTGCTATTTCCGGAAGTCTTGAACTAAGCACCACGGTTCCTTAAGTGCCACGAGAAGCGCCACCTTAATAACAGGCCCTTCGAATGGCCAGGATGCCTTCGACCCTCTCTGCGGATTCCACCGGTCTTTGTTGCCCACTCTCAAAATCTCCGCATTTCTCCAGCCTGTCTCTGATCTTCCTTGGGGTCGAGCCCGAGGGGGTCTTGGATGGGGTTCTGGCTTCCTGTTGTGGCCCCAGAAACCTATGGAGCCGGGCCATGCACGGTTTTGTTGGGTTCCCGACCAGATGCCCGCCATTGCTATCTTCAGGCCGGTGTTGCTGTCTTCAGGCCGGTGTTGCTGTCTTCAGGCTGGTGTTGCTAACCCCGAGGCCGAGATATCTTGTTGTCGGAATCCACGCTTGCGCTGGTCACCAGGGCTGCACTGGTAGGGACAGCGAAAGATGTCTCGGATTAAAACCATCATAAATGGACCTCCTTGTTTGAGCAGCGTTCGTGAAGTTGTCTCAATGCACATCGCCACCTCCTCACTGGACTCTTTAGAAGACTACTCTCGTCAATTAAGTAGTCGGTGCTGGGTCCAAATCACTCTACGGTTGCACTTGGGCGCACCATTCCGGCGCTCGATAGCAATTGGGTGATTTCTATAAGTCTATAATATGCGGATCCCGGCGTGAAGGGAAAAACTTTTCCAGCTCTGGCACGCTCAGGTTAATGACATCACGTGGATTTATTGGCCTAAGCGAAAAGTTGCGGCCAGTCGTTGACATCGGCGTTTTCGTAGATCACCTTGTACACGGCCTCAAAGAAGGGAAACTCGTCCTGCAACTTGAAGTTCTCTAACAACTCGTGCACCTCCTTGGCGGTAATGATACCTTGCGAGGATTGCCCGTTCAACAACACCTTCTCGGCCTCCCAGGCGTCCACATTGTGCTCCACCATGTAGCGAGCCACCTTGACGTTTCTTCCTCCCGAGCAAGTGGTGATCAAGTCGGCCACACCTGCAGACTCCTCGGTGAAGGTAGTGGATTCAGGTGGAGACAATCCGCTGATTCCAAACTTCTTCCAGTAGGATGCAAAGTGGATGGTTTCTCTGAGCCCGATTCTCATGATAGCGGACTTGGCATTGTCTCCCCATCCGGCACCCTCGACGAAACCGGCTCCGATGGCAACCACGTTCTTCAAGGCTCCTGCAATCGAAGCACCGATCACATCCTTGATAACTCTAACGTGGAAGTAGGTTCTGTGGAATGCCTCCTTCAACACGTACTCGTCAATGTCCTTGCCCTCGCCACGGAAGTCCTTGGGCAAGTTGTAGGCAATGGATGTCTCAGACCATCTGTTTCTGGCAACCTCGTTGGCAATGTTGGCACCGGACAAGACTCCGCAGTAAATACCCAAGGTGTCAGTGATTGACTGCGACAACAACTTGCAGCCGCTGGCGTCCACTTCCAAACCTTTAAGACATGAAAGGGCTCTGACACTTGGCGAAACCTTTCCGACCAATTGCTTGCAGATTCTGGGCAAGAATTGGTGGGGGATGTTGAAAATAAGGAGGTCAGCGCCCTCAACAGTGGACACAATGTCAGGGTTTGCAACCAAGTTCTCAGGCAATTTGACCTCTGGAAGGTACTTAACATTCTCGTGCTCGGTATTGATGATTTCAGTCAATTTTTTGCCGTTGACTTCTTCTTCGAACACCCACATCTTGACTTCCTTGTCGAAGATTTCTGGCTTCTCGGCGGCATTCTCTGCCACGAGCTTGGCCACGGCGGTTCCCCAGTTACCGGAGCCAATGATGGCGAGCTTGAATGGTTTTTCGATTTTGTAAGGTAAAGACATGGTGGAATAGTAGGGAGTAGCAACCGCGGGGAACGCTGGCCTTTTATAGTCCGAGTGCACTTTTGGGCCTATAGGAGGGAACGTGCTTGTGTGCACTCCCGCAGCGCACTATGTGCATTGTGACAATAACTTGGGCAGTGAAATGACGTGGTCGGCATGGAGCCTACCAAGGGGGTGCTTGCCGACAATGCGCCGGCCAGAAACGGCCCGTGCCCAAAAAGTACCACGGCCTGCACACAGGCCCTGCCGGCCATGTGGGTGGGCTTTCTACCCTAGATTGACTTAGTTCCCGGAACATCTTTCCGGCCCGGTGGAACCCGTCATGCTGGTTGTTTCGCGAGTACTTCTCGTCGGAGTTTTTGCACGGAAATAATTTCTTTTGGCGCACCCAGATCTTCCCGGCTTCCTTTTTCGCAGGTTTTTTTCGCTGCGCACTGCACACTGGGCCCTTGCTATTACCCAAATACATCACGTCAGGAGGCGCCCAATTCACAATGCCGTGCCCACCATGGGGCGGTGTACCGGGCGAGGGGGGATATGCACACCTGGGCCGTCACCAGGCACCAGGGTAATAATCCGGGGGCGCCATCATGAGTTCCCGCCGTCTGTAGACGNGGCCGTCACCAGGCACCAGGGTAATAATCCGGGGGCGCCATCATGAGTTCCCGCCGTCTGTAGACGCACGTATCAAGCGGCCCCGCCTCTACCTGCAATCCAAGCCTTTAGTCGTCATCAGGAAGGGCCGTCGGTAAGATTTCGTCATTGTCCTGCATGCAGAGTGCACGATGTCGGACCTTTCGCGCATTCGCGAGCCATGCGACGGACATTGATGTGGGCAGGAAGCACTAAGAAATTGCTTTTTATTGTAGACTCCAATCCGTGGCGCACGGCATGCGAGTGATAGTATGCGACCACGAGGAGTTTAGCGTGCATTCAAAAGTAGATGTATTGGTGGGAAGCGTGGAGGAATTGCATATAGAGGCGGTCATGTGACACAGGCGGAGGCGCAATTCACTGAGGCCAAGATGAAACAGGGGCAAGGACAGGCAGTTCAACAAGAACAGCAACCAGGGGGCAAAGCAAGCACCAAGACAGAAGAAATTCAACGATCGGCTCGTGTCCAAAGGAGAGGCACAAAGAGGGCGACCGGAACGCACCGGAAAAAGTCCGCAAGTGCAGAGGATGGAATGGACCTGAGGGACAGCCTGCACACAAGGGATGGGCCAGTTGTAATTTTTGTAAGGGGGTTCCAAGACAATCACCCTGTAAGTCACCCTGTAAATTTCACGGCAAGCGCTACATCCACCTGCAAAAAGGGGTACTAGAAGTGTTGGTCAATTGCACAGTCGGCAGGAACTTTTCCGAGATCTGACATGATTTACTTCAGATGCTAAACATGACTAAGACCCGTGAACATAGCACACGAGAGATATGACTCGCGCATTGACGCATCCTGCTTAAGTGAGTACTAATACTCAGTTGACAATTCGGATATGTTCACCAAAGAAATAAGCAGTGAAAGCAAGGAACCAAAGTAGAATACCTAAACAAGGAAGCCAATATCAGAAAGCCCCAGAAAGCCTATATCAAGAAGCCCATATCAAGAAGCCTATATCAAGAAGCCATATCAAGAAGCCTATATCAAGAAGCCTATATCAAGAAGCCTATATCAAGAAGCCAGTATCAAGAAGCCAGTATCAAGAAGCCAGTATCAAGAAGCCAGTATCAAGAAGCCAATATCAAAAAACCAAGAGGAACCATACCTAGGATACCATGGCATCAAAGAAGGCGAGACACAAAGACCGGTAAGTGGGATGACAGCATGCCAATGCGCCAAACTGGAAAGCGGATTGACAGCCATTCACCCCTTGGTCCAATCCTGCACCCGCGCGACTATCCCAGCCACCCCTGCCCATTTCATACCATCGTTTCGGCTATGTTTCACCGCTCAATGTGCGTCTGCTTTCCCAGCGTGCCACTTGCAGCGATTGTTTCGGAATGGTGTTGAACCTTACATGCACGACAAAAAGGGCCATCACTCAAGATACTCAGCCCTTAGCGCCGCGGACACAGCTATACTCGAAGAAGGAGTACACCCCTCGCGCACGCATGGCCGACGGAAACCGCCACCAGATGTGCTCCTTGTCTCCCAACACCCGCGCTTATGACCTGGACAATTTACGTGTGGTCCCTGATTCGGGTCCCGAATTCTGCATTACAACTGGTCTGACCATGTGATTGGGCAATCGCACCACAATACTGCCTGCTTCCAAGTCTGGGCAGTTCGTGCACCCGGTCTGTCTGATGCCCTCATTGTCGATGCTTGTACATGTGTGGAGGATGTGGCATATTGAGTCGATTTTGCGCGACTCATTGCGATGTTGCCTCGGGAAGATATCTACCAGAGTTTCAATGCGCTTCGGACCAATGCGGCAAAGCGGTTCGAGCCGCACTGGCAAAAGCAAAAAGCCAAGAAGCTAGGAAAGCTGGTGCCCCTGCACATTTCGCCGAGCCAAATGGCGTCTGCACCCCTTCGTTCGGAATCAGTACTCTGAAAGCTTGGATCGGAAACTTCGGATTTGAACCCTGGATCTGGAAGATTGGCGCACCTGCACTGCCCAATTGCCTCCCCAATTTCCTCCCCAATTGCCTCCCCAATTGCACCGCAGTTGCACCGCAGTTGGGGTCCCTCCTAATCCTGGGTGCAGCAAAGGGTGTATCTGATTGTTTCATTCTGCAATCGTGGTGTGAAACGGCAGGTCTAACCTGTCTTTTATGTTCGAACGATCCGCTGCGCTGGTTGAACAGATTGAAAAACCCTGTGCACGATAGCACGGTGGCCTTCTGCTGTACAGACTATACTAGCCACACACCGGACTTTGCCGGTATAGCGGGCGCCGAAGTGGCGGTGGATCACCTGATATACTATGGTGCTACCCCATTCCGTTATTCGTTAAAGTCTGAAAAGGAACGAGGAGACAATCACCTCTTGCGCCATGCCTCCTTGTGTTGCGGCAGAACCAAGAAGCTGGCTTCAAAAATGAAGCCTCAATGCATCCATGACGGTGTCCATGGCGGTGTCCATGACGATGTATAGCATACATGGCAACATAAGTGATCGTTGTATGCTACTGATGCTGGACGTCTGACTTGAATGAAACGCTGCGCATTGGTATATCGGAGTCCCCTCCCGCTATTTACACGTCATTGGTTATGGCAGTGCAATGCCATGGTGAAATTGTTGAATGGGGTGTCTTGGCATGTATCCCCATGGCCATCGCCCACCATGGGTGCAAAAATCACCTGTGTGTACCATGGCAGGAGGAGTCGCCCTAGTACCGGTCAGCGGACCTTGGCACTTGTCAGTTCCTTGACAAACCTTGGGACAGATTCTTAATTCCTGTGGTTTACGGCTGAAAAGTCCGGCATGGCAAATAATGATCGGTAAGGAATGGGCAGTTTTTTCCAAGTGTCTTGGATGGCCCCGGAATAGCGGCCGCCCGCCTGTTACATCACCATAAGTTCCTGCTTTGAATCGTCAGCCCACACAAAGTCCCCTTGGTACGTGCCTCTGAGTGTCAGATCCTTTATGCATTCACAATTGACCGACGATAAGCGGTACAAGAATAATCCTCGGTAACCCGCCTCAGAGGCCATCCTCGTCAACGAATAACCCGATCGGGTAGAGAGAAATTTGGACGTAGACAACGAGCGCTGTCGGGAAATCTTCACAACATCCAGAGCCATATGGTTTGACCTATTCAAGTCTAGATGATCTCCCTTGTTTCAGATCAACAAATACATCTTCTCTAAATACTAGACGTTAAGGAAAGAACGTAGGTTTGAGGTTTGTAGTATTTCGCACCCTGGAAAAACTTCTGAATATACTTAGTTATGTTCATCACCAAAATCACCAGAATTGCCAGAATCACCAAAAGACTCCATCCGTAGAAAATGGAGTCGACGGACCACAAACATCCTTTTGAAAACCGACGTATCCAGAAGTCTCGCCTTTGTCAGGGCATCCGCCTCCCACCGCCCTGCCTGTATACAGTACCACCGCCCTGTATACAGTACCGCCGCCCTGCATATAATGCGCGGCGAGTGCTTCCTCGCTACAAATTTGCACTCGTCGACCGACGGGTGCGAAATTGACGCGGTCGTGGAAGAAATGTTCGCTGCGAAGCACGAGCGCGGCCATTCGATGGACCAAACGCAAGAGATTCCGAGAGCAAAATGCAAACGAAAAATCGGGGCAACGAAAATGCAACCAGGAAATCGGCGCAACGGAAAGTCACCGGAATTCGGAGTAGCGGAACTTCCCTAAATGGAAATATCGAGAAATCAAGCGGGATAAGATCCCGGAGGTCTCAAGACGATCGCGCATTAGGCAGGAGTAGCCGTAAACGCAAGTGATCATAAAAGTGAACGGACCTCAAAGACCAAGAGCTGAAGAAAAAAGTGGGGGATTCAAAGAAATGACCATCAAAGAAATGACCAGTCAAAGAAATGACCATCAAAGAAACCCTTCAAATGTCATGACATCAAAACTGTGTGGCTCAAAGCGGCGGTGATAAATGCAGTCACGTGCATTGTGCCGCATTGAAGAATTTGGGACAACTTGGGACATGTTCCTCTTTGGTTTCACATGGTCAGTTAATCACTCAGCAGTAGTTCTGGTAATAGGCCGTGACCCCATGCGAGTCTTGTTGACCTCAGATTGTCCAAGTGTAACCATTTGTGCAGCAGTACACCTGACACATCAGTACACCTATTCAGTGCACCCTACTGTACACTACTATCAGTACACTACTATTCAGTACAGCTCGGATTATAGTATCAACTCTAATGACAGCTATAGCTAATTTAAAACAACTCTTGGTCAATATGACGTCATGGCTATGAGATTCGGCACTAGTCGTCAGGTGATCATCAGGTGGCCAGTGGCCCGCAGTTCAGATACTGGGCCAGTGAGCCGGTTGCTAAGCGGTAGCTTCGAACCGATCGGTAGAAGTAGTGGCTAGTAAAATCGAGACCAAGCTATATGGCTTAGCTGGTTGCCATGCACCCATATTCACTTCCCAAAGCAGCCGAGTACCGACGTCGTCAGTGTTGCCTTGGATACTCTGGTATCATTGGCCTGCGCATATGGTCCTTGATCTGGGGACCAGGAAGGTTCCAAATCAAAATGGCAGAATTTCAATCGCTCCACGCTCTAATTCCAACATCCCCGCCACTGCGTGCCACTGAACATGACCGGATTGAAAAGGATTGAACGCTGGAGTGAACACTGGAGTGAACACTGGAGTGAACACTGGCTCGAATATGCATCTCCAAAAGGCTGGCACAAACTGAAGCCACAGCCGTCAGTGAATCTGCCATTCACCTTGATTCCTCGAGAAAATGTCTAACTTGGAAGTACACCCGCTCTTTCTGTACACATTGTGAGAAACCATGGCTTCGGTCGAGCTGTGGTCACACTGTTTGATTGCGGAAGCTTTCATGTACGCCAGGGTATGCTCAACTTCGATCTCCATTTAGCCATTGTCCGGTCAGCCAGGTCCGGTCAGCCAGGTCCGGTCAGCCAGGTCCGGTCAGCCAGGTCCGGTCAGCCAGGTCCGGTCAGCCAGGTCCGGTCAGCCAGGCCCGGTCAGCCAGGTCCGGTCAGCCAGGTCCGGTCAGCCAGGCCCGGTCAGCCAGGTCCGGTCAGCCAGGTCCGGTCAGCTAGCCGAGACTAAAACACAGACAACTTAATGAATCAGCTTGGAACCATGGAAAAATGCATAGTCCGGCGATATCCTTGACACTGCAATGAACCATTTTTTTAGTCGGGTTTCAGAGCACTGCTTTGATGGAGGCTGCCCCTGCTCCTGACTTTAAGTAATTTGTTTGAGGTGGTCTAGGGCGCAGGAAGGGCATGGGATGGCCCGGTCAGCCTTCTTAGTGCACTTCCGCTCCTGAAAGACCTCAGTTCAGGTTGCGAATCATCGCAGTGGATGGTCAATCACAACCCTGGCGCCATGCTCCAAAATCCTTCTGCAGCACTAGTCGAGACCCCGAGCTCACCATTCCAGGCTTGCAATGACTGCGCTTCCCCAGACTCCACCATGCCTGCAAAAGCCCGCACTGCATCGTCCCTGCTGCGCCGTTAAAAATTGTCATCATCGTTCCTGTAGTCGTCGAATAATTCCTGCTCCACTGGCGAGAGAATAGTGTTGCCTCTGCGTGAGGTCGGCATGTCCCACAGCAGATCCTCCATCCACTGGTCTGCCTGCACCTGCCCCCCACTGATCACCTGCGCGGCCTGCAACGACGACAAGTCTCCGGATAGCTGACCGTCTTTGATGTGAGCCAAGGGATCTGGCAAGTGGCTGCGCACGGTCTCTGACTCCATCGGCCTGTCGCGGAGAATATCCCAATCCCCGTGCAACGGCGGGTACGATGCGTCGTGCTCCGCTTTCGGCGACAGGTGCTCCGCTTTCGGCGACAGGTGCTCCGCTCTCTCGTGCTTCAAAGGATCACTCATGTACTCGCGGATGTCCTGGCCCGTTCTCGTCACCAACTTGTCTCCCTCCTGCGACAACTCCACCTGGCGCTCCGAGATCAGCGCCATGAGTTTGAGAAAGTTGGACTGCTGGAACTTGGTGGTGGTCTCTTCCGACGACTGGCCTTTGACCATAGTATCATGAACTTGCCGGGCGGCCTCTGCAAACTGCTCGTTATTGGACCGGCTGGGTTGCATCGCCTGTGATTCTTGCAGATGCAAGGGCTGCAGTTCCGCGTGAATCTCCTCCTCTAGCTCCTTTGACTCGGCTTCTGCCACGGATTCGGCCATCTCTTGCTCAATTTGATCAAACTGAGCTGCGAGCTTGTGCTCGTCCATCTGGAGCGAACCATCTGCCTGATGCTGGTATTCTCTTTGCACCGGCTGGGCGCTGGTCGCGAGCATGGGCGCCATGGACGCCATTGGCCGCGCATGAGCACCGGTTCCGCGTTGGCCTTGTCTCTGCATATCCATGAACTGTGTTTGCCAGCCCGACTTCAGGGGCTGCTGAAGCGATAAGTCCCGGAAGTCCTGCACCCAGCCGTCTCCCTGCTTAGATTGATTCTGGAACTGGTTTTGGTACTGGCTTCTATTGAGCTGGCTCTCGTTCTGAAACTGCTTCTGTGCACGAAGTTGTGCCTCCCTTGGCTGGTTGTTGGGATAGTGCATGGGGTTCTGAACTGGACGTTGAAACTGGGCATGAAACGGGTGGCCTGGGTTCTGAAACAGGTTCTGGAACAGATCCCCGCCGGCTTCGCTGAAGCGGTGAAATTCCTGGTTCAAATTGCCATCGAGGTCTCCGTGGCTCCGAAATGCCGCCGGGGCTCCTACAGCCCCGGAGAATCGCTCTCGCTGAAGCGTATGGTCTCTCTGAGCATGCTTGGAAAGCTGGCCCAATGCATTAGAGGGTCCACAACTGGCGTCCATATTTTGACCCTTGAGCGATGAGTTCTGAGTGCTGAGAGCTGAGTTTTGAAGTTGAGAGCTGAGTCTTAAAGTTGAGAGCTGAGTCTTAAAGTTGAGAGCTGAGTTTTGAATGCTCAGAACGGAGTTTTGACTGGGATGAAAGCTGAGTGCTGAGTGCTTGGAGTTCTATATGTTTTGCTATGTGATATCTTATGCAGGATCGAATATGAAGAGTGGTCTCTAACTGCTGACACACGTTTGTGGACTTCTAGTCGACTCGCCAAGGGATTGGTGGGGTAGTATCGAGGAGCCGCTAGGTGCAGCTTATGAGATAGTCGCACACCGAGGGCGGTGGTATCTGCAGGTCCCCCGCATTCCATATCCGCTCTCACGTGCCATGGCAATCTCGTTTTCGCCGTCACGAGCCGACTGCTGTCCATATCCGAATTGGGACCACTATATTGTAGGTCTGGCTAGTTCATCCAGAGCTGCTATGACACCCCATCTCTGCCCGGCTCGCTGTAATACGCCATTTTCGTCTTCGTAATATCTTCCTTCACAAGCAAGTTCCGGCCCGCTAGACCAGCCCTAGGTTTCACCGAATAGTTCGTTAAACGCAGGACCCAAAAACTCATGGACATTCGATGCCTGCATGGCTCTGTTGTAGCGTTCGAAGGCCCTCTTGCTAGCCAGACGCACCACTGCACAGGCACCGTAGCAAGCAAGCAAAGGGACCACGGCCGAGTCGATCTGGTCATGGTGGTCCCATTGGCCCTTTTGGTAGTGTGTGGCCCAAACGAGAAGCGTGGCGATGGCTCCGGTTAAGGTATCGCCCTGGCCGCCCACCCGGCGCAACGATCCCTGCATATCGTTGACCAAGTAGTCGTCGTTCTTCACAATAACCTCGTTCTGGCCCTTTTTCACCACCAATACGCCCCCGAGGCTCTTGGAAACTCTCTGAGCCGTAGCCAAGGAGTCATCATTATCAATAGCCAAGGCCGAGCAGATGCGCCCAAACTCCACGACGTTTGGCGTAATCACTGCTTTCTGAAAGCCCCTGACAATGTCAGGAGATATCGAGACCAAGAAAAGCGAGTCTGCGTCGAGAATGACGGGCTTATTAGCCACCTTGATCTCCTGCAAGATTCGCGTAAGTGTCTTCAACATGAGCGGATCCCGCCCAAATCCCGGCCCTACAATGAACACGTCCATGCGGTCAATGAGACCCGAGATTTTGGGGAAAATATGCTCTTCGACCACCTTATCGATTTCTCTGCTTTTCAATGCATCTTCAAGCGGTTTAGACCGAAGCTCGGTCCACTTGTTTTCCGGCAAGAACCTATTGACTTCCGGGTTCAGCAGCTCGAACAAGTATGGATGAATCATGAGGTCTGGCGAGTAGCCCTTGATGATCGGCCCTGCAAGTTTCTCACACACAACATGGCTCAAGTCTGCACCCACCAAAGCGGCGGAGTGGGAGGCGAAAAACGGCGCCCCTGTGTAGTCTTCACACCCACCAAAAACACACACTTTCCCGGCCTGACCCTTGTGGAAGTTCGGCTGCAATGGCTGGATGATCTGGCGAGCTAGACGAAGCAATTCCTTTTGGGGTTTCGTGGATAACATGGTGGCGATCAGGAGAGCGGTGAGTTGCTCTGATGTTATCTTCACGTGACCATATTGCCGTGACTGCGGGATTCATCACGTGACAATTTTCACGTGCTTCGGGGTGAGAGCCAAGACAGGCTGCTTGCTTTCGGTCGCAAACGACTCCTCTCTTGGTGCACTTTGCGTCGGTGATGCTGTGGGCCGCCGGGTTTTCTGCTCAATCCTGCATCCTCTTCGGCACCAGCACGCCACATGTAAAGACGGTTCACTGCACGTGACTGTGGCGGGAGTTGCGGAAAATTCAAGTCGCTGTCCTGCAGGTAACCGCCTCGGGCACTATTGCTTCCCCTCGGCCGCCGACAGCAACTTCTCCACACTTCAACCCATCCTACCCCACGTCTATTCAACACAAATGTCTGTCGCTAGATTATCATCCAGATACATTATTCCTGCAATTGGCGCTGCCGGAGCGGTTGGATTGGCCACTTACTATTCAAACGCAAAAATATTCAACGAAAACCCCAAAACATTCAAGGACGGAAGCGAGTGGATTGATTTGAAATTGAAGGACTCCTGGAACGTCTCCGGCAACACCAAGCATTATGTGTTTCAATTGAACAGTCCCGATGATGTCTCGGGCTTGGTTACCGCCTCTTGTCTCATGGCTAAGTATGTCACTGAAAAGGGAAACAACGTTATTAGACCATACACGCCCATCTCCGACGTGGACCAGAAAGGCACTCTTGAATTCATCATCAAGACTTATCCGGAGGGAAAGTTTTCGCAACACGTGTGGAACTTGAAGCCCAATGACACCGTTTCGTTCAAAGGGCCCATTGTGAAGTGGAAGTGGGAGCCCAACCAATTCAAGAGAATTACTTTGATTGGAGGCGGCTCGGGCATCACCCCCTTGTACCAATTGCTCCATGAAGTGACCAAAAACCCCGATGATAAGACCAAGGTCGACTTGTTCTATGGTTCGGTAAGCGAAGACGACATTTTGTTGAAGAAGGACCTTGACAAAATCGCCTCCGAGCACAAGGACCAGGTGAGCATCCATTATTTCTTGAACAAAGCCCCTGAAGGCTGGAAGGGTCACGAAGGATACATCGACAAGGACTTTTTAAAGGAGAACTTGCCTGGTCCTTCTGCTGACACCAAGGTGTTTGTGTGTGGACCTCCTCCTTTGTACAAGGCGATTTCTGGGCCTAAGAACTCGCCAACTGATCAGGGAGAAGTCACTGGAGCTTTGGCCGACTTGGGCTACACCAAGGACAACGTGTTCAAGTTCTGATGCCAGACTTTTCTGTTCTGAAGGAGACGCCGCTTATCTGCACACAAGAGGACTTGACTGTCTGGTGGAGGCACGCATGATGGACAATGCTATCTTCAAAGAGATGAGCAGATTCAGGAAAGCGGATATGGCATGGAGCAGTTCTCGACCTGTAGGTTCAGTCTCGAATTCCCCACCAGGCCTTAGACTCCCGTCAGCCAAGTCATAAATCACTGACTTGTGGTTGAAGAGCGAGCTTACCTCTGGAAAATAAATGAAAAAACCTATTCAGTACACCACATTTGCTCCGACACTTGACATAAAAGCTCATGAAGAAGAGGAAAACTGGCCTTGTATTGGCCCTTGTGGAACATAAAAGTGCATTTCTGCCCAGCTAGTAGGCCCTCTTCAATCGCGTACTGCATGTACTCACGCGTTTCTCGAAAGGTAAGGTCCTCACCGCTTGCAATAAGCATGAGTGTTCGGATCGCCGTCGAGGGATGTTGTCATGGTGCCCTCAATCAGATCTACCGGTCTGTGCCGAAAGATGTGGACCTTCTCTTGATTTGTGGAGATTTCCAGGCATTTCGGAATTCTGCTGACTTGAAGTCGTTCAGCGCCCCCGAGAAATATCGCCGAATGATGGACTTCCATGAATATTACTCCGGTAAGAAGAAGGCGCCAGTATTAACCATCTTCATTGGTGGAAACCACGAGGCATCGCTGTATCTTCGAGAGCTCCAGTTTGGGGGATGGGTGGCTCCGTCCATCTATTATCTTGGCGAATATGGCACGGTATGGTATAAAGGGCTCCGAATTTCGGGCACCAGTGGGATTTTCAACTATGACTCGTTCATAGGCAAGGACAAGTACTCGCTACCGTACAACCACTCGGCCATTCGCTCAGTTTACCACGTCAAGCCAAAGAATTTCGTCAAGCAGCTTTTGACGGGGCACTCCGATATTGTGCTTTCCCACGATTGGCCCCAATGGATATGGAAACGAGGAGATTCGCAGTCTCTCTTGAGACGAAAGAAGCATTTCAAGAGCGACATGAAGTCGGGTCGTTTGGGTTCGCCCTTGGCTATGGAGGTTTTGAAGTACCTCCGTCCTCGGTACTGGTTCTCACTGCATCTTCACACGAAATTCACTGCGCAGTATAAGCACACGAACAAGAGAAAACTTCTGGACTCGGAAGAATCCCCAGAGGACGGCATTAAAGGATCGAAAAAAGCGAACGACTCGAATGAAATACCTTTGGACATATGCAAGTCTGTAGCGGACAATAAGGACTTGAATGAGATTCCTTTGGACATGGAAAAGTCTGTAGCGGACAATAAGGACTTGAACGAAATTCCTTTGGACATGGACAAGTCTGTAGAGGACAATAAGGACTCGAATCAAATTTCTTTGGACATGGACGAGCCTGCACCGGACCACGAAAAGAAGCAAGCCTCTTTTGATCTGGGCTCAGAGTCGTCAGTTGCGCAAGATGCCTCCAGGCCGTTGATCGAGGCCGTAGCGGACAAACTCATCAAAGGGACCACCCAGAAATCCACCAGTTTTTTGGCCTTGGACAAATGCCTTCCCAAGAGGAAATTCCTTGAGATATTGACCATCAAAACAGACACGCCAAATTCGGACAAAGAGCTCTATTACGATCCCAGAGCAATTGCCATCCACAAAGTCGTTGAAAAGGCCATAAAAACTATGCAATGGGATAAATTGGACCCCCGAAGTATGCTCAAAGTCTCGAGCATTGAACCGCTCTTGAATGAATTGGAAGAAAAGGTCAAGGCAGAGTTGCAAACTGTCACGGGCGATCTCCGAATCCCCAGAAACTTCCAAAGAATTGCCCCTCCCTCAACAGCACCAGCTCCCAAGGTAAAGTATTGGGAAAACAACCAAACCAATGAGTTTTGCAAAAAGTTCGGTATTCCAAAGCCAGACTTAGAGTAGCTTTGATAATGTATGTTTTCCGGTTGTTGCTAAGGGAACTCAAGCTTACTGTAGAATCACGTGACGCGGGCGAATTTCTCACATGCCTGGACCAACCAAACCACCATGTCGGTGCAAGCATTAATCGCCCACTTTCTCGAAGAAAACGGTTACCATGAAACTCTAGATGTTTTCCGACGGGAGCATGGCAAGCTTTTGGATATGAAGCTTCCACAAGGCGAAACTCTTCAGGAAATCATAGCCGACAGGCAAAATTATCACGAGACTCAGCGGAATAAGCTAGCACTCTTGAAGGACGAGATCCAGGAGAGGAAGAGCCGCCACTTTAAGAGCTGGTCTGTGCCATATCCAAGCCATGTGAAAACTGTCACCGGGCCCTCCCAATTGATTGTAGATTGTGCTATCCTCGAAACCGATCGAAAGTATGCGCTCATGGTTACATCAAGCAAATCTCTCCTTGTGTCCAGTTTAGACACCGGTAACGCGGTATTCGAGGTTCAGAATGTCATCGGAAGCGTTGTGAGACGTATTTTGGTCCATGACGATCGGGTATTTCTTTGCGGAATGAATGGCAAACTCACAGTGGGAACTCTTGATTTTGCAGCTCACACTTTACAAACCGACGTCGAGCACCAGCTCCATAACAGGCTCGTGACGGAAATTAAGATTGTTGTGTGGAACCAAAAGACGTATCTCATCAGTTTGGGGTGGGATTTGATGGTCAAGGTTTTCTTAGTGGGTGACCAGGTCGAATTGAAGGGCGAGATCAAACTCACGAGTCAGGGCTCATGTATGGAGGCGTTTGTTCACAGCGGCAAGTTGTATGTTTTGGTTTGCAAAAAGGAGATCACGTTGATGGATGTGTTTTGTTTTGAGTCGGCATTCCAATTGAGGTTCCGCATAGCCTTAAACGAGGCAGAGTTCTCCAATGTGGGATTCACACCTATGAGCATCAGCGTTCACAATCTGGAAACGCCTCTAGTCGCCATAGCCACCTCACATGAACCGTACATGAGGGCCATAGTTGTGGCATTTGACGATGACAGCGACAATGGCCCAGAGAAAATCAAACGCCTGCAAATCGTCACCAACTTGAACACATTATCGCCTCAAGATAAATTCAGCGATGCACTAATTCATTGGCGAGAGGACGGAAGTGGGATCTGGATTGCCGGGGAAGACGGAGTGATCCGAGGCTTGGATTTCTTAGCGGAGGAAGTCGTGGTCTCTTTGGAAGCCCACGATGGGCGAATGAAAAGCGTCTGTTTCCGGAATGACACTTTTTTGACCTGTGGTACTGACAAAGTAGTCAAGTATTGGACTTAACACGCCCAGGTTTGTGTCATGATATCAATTGCTCGTGAACTTGGTAATAACAAAAGGAGCACCTTGTCCTATTACTTACCATTAATCCTCAAGGAATTTTGTATGCCACAATCCCCATAAACCAGACCTATTCAGATATGTAGTGTATTGCTTCGGAGGTCGCATGACCCATGCCTGCCCGGGGGATCACAATTATTTCCATTTGAGGCGTCACAAAATTGGCTGAGAAGAAAGGCAGATTCTCGCTTTATAGAGCTTTTCTGCACAGTGGCTGCAAATCTGAAGGTCGTGCACTTGGAGGCGCGTGTGAAATGCCATTGTACAGTCCATCATAAGATTTGCCTATATAAGGGTCTCTTCCGTTGGAGATGAAGACACTGAAAATTCTTAGGAGTCAGTCATAAAAGAAAAAACCGATTTTAAATAAGAGCCAGTGTGCGAAAGATTCTGGAATAAAGGTCACTCCCCAAATCTGACCATGGAATCTAAAATCCGAGCCCACGGGTCAACACCTTTCAGGTAATCAGCCTCCTTCAACACATAATGAGGTTTCCTATTGAAGCGTGAGAATCTTGAAATAATCACAGTTGAAAGCAATTGTTAGCCACCTTGCCAGTGGAATACAGCAATCTTGTTGAGCGTGATCCAGAGATACTAGGGATGCAAACAGGCTAATAAAGATTTGAAAAAGCCCCGGATTAAGTCACACCTTTGGGGGTTTGGAGTCCATCTTTCATGAATATTCCCCATATACTTGATCACTGATTGTTTATTTGTTCATCGTCTGAAATTAGTAGTTCAAGCGGATATTTTTTGAATGCCGTTAACCACTTTAGACGGCATCTACAGTGTGCAGGCATTCCCCGTTATCTCGATGGAAATTGAAGCGGAAGATTCATGAAAGTAACGAATATAAATGCGATGGCTGTTCCAAAATAGTTATTCAGGGCTTGAAAACACTTTTTTCCTTGCATTTAGAGCTTTTTGTGGCGGACGTCTCATCTCACAGCCTCTTGTGTTGGTCACGGAGGGGGAACAACCTGCATGCTGCGCACTCTTCCTCGGAAGTGGCATCAGATCTGGGGCATTGCGCGTAATGCGGAGAAGCGTTATCCTCGGGCCCGCTAAGGCTCATTTTTGCTTGTGAAGCAGAGGGACCTCATCCTACCCTTATCCCCTTTACTCTTGATCACAAGATAGAAACATCGGACCCACCAAATCAACGACCAATTTTCTTGAGGTAATACATCCTCTGGATCCTCAACTATAATTTCGAAAGGGATATTTCTGCCTGACCATAAAACTGGCAAAGGGTGTTATCATACATTGGCACTGACTTGAACAATTCTTCATTGACTAAAGCTGGACGACTGTGATTATTCAGATCACGACAACTGTTTCTCTGATTGGTAGAGTATTCTCTACAGTTTCATCCTACGACAGATCTTAAGGTTCCTAGTTTTTGATGTCACTTACGCCTTTGGAAAAAGCCGCCAGTGGGGCATTGGCCTCGGCAATTGCAAACACGCTTGTTTATCCGTTGGATCTAAGCAAAACTATCATCCAGACGCAGGTTAAACGGAAAGTGGCACCGGAGGATCCTGGCAGTGACTATGGCTTCACCAGCGTGGACGAGAATTCGGGTGGTAGTGCGTTCTTGAAAGTGGATAGGAAGGTGCCGAGAAAAGTCAGAGAGCGCGAGCTTAAGTACAAGAACTCGATCGACGTGCTCCAGAAGTTGTATGCCAAAAAGGGCGTTTTAGGGTGGTATCATGGCTTGTTCTCGTCGGTGGTTGGCCTGGCTGCGCAGAACTTCCTGTACTTTTACTGGTACTCGATAGTGCGGCAGGTTTACTCCCGAGTGAGCAAAACCGCCGCCAGCCACAAGCATCTGACGGCGATTGAGTTATTCTTGGGAGCGTTAGCGGCAGCAATCTCGCAGCTCTTTACTATGCCCATTGGCGTCATCACCACGCAGCAGCAAACCGATAAGAAGCATCGGTCTTTGTACCAGTTGGCCAAGGAGATCTACCGGCATGACGGAGCCAGCGGGTTCTGGAGAGGTCTCAGTGTTTCGTTGGTGTTGTGTGTGAATCCCTCCATCACCTACGGGTCGTACGAGCGGTTGAAGCAAATATTCTTTGACGGAAGGGAATTCTTGGGTCCCTTGGAGAGTTTCACCTTGGGGATGTGCGCTAAGTCGATGGCCACGTTGAGTACTCAGCCGTTGATTGTGTCAAAAGCCATGCTTCAAAAGAAACTGGCCGACAAGGAATCCCACAAGGGTGAAGCCGGAGTTGCGGACGACGAGGAAGACATCAAATTCAACTCCTTTGTGGAAGCTTTGCGCCACTTGTGGCACACGGAGCGCTTGAGGGGGCTCTACAAGGGTGTGGCCCCACAATTGCTCAAGGGGGTCATCGTGCAGGGAATGTTGTTCATGTTCAAGGATCAGATCGACATGCTTTTCGTGGCTCTTTTGAAACTCATCAAAACCCGCAAGTCATTGGTCAGATAGGCTTGTGACGGGTTGAAACCGAGCCATAGCAGATTATGACAAGGTGTGATAGGCTCGAATTGGGCCAGGCGATAGCAAAGCATGGCAAAGAAATCACAGGGAGGGATGATAGTGAGAGAATAAGCCAGACGCTGGCGCAATGGCTTGGTACTGGCTCGTTGTTTCAAGGTACTGGCCACCATGAAACACGGATGATGATGTGCGTCCCTTCAGCCTTGTATGTCTCCAGAGAAGCAAGCTTCGCTTCCTGGCAGTCATATCTCCAACCTACCTCCAGCCACCATGGTTCTATGGTCAATCCGGTCGTCAATCAAAACTGTCGGTGAATGACACTTCTACCTCCTTCAACAATAGCAACTGCTTTTGATTCACCTGTTGGAGTTTTTCAGTTTAATCGCTTAGTCGCACACATTCAAGGCCTTGATTACATCAGCCAAAATCTCTCCATTTATGGCCTTCCTTACGGCACCGCCAGTGCTGATCCGTAGTAGCATGGACCCGTATATCACGCGATGGCGCACCGCGGGCGGAGCCACCGGCGAGGGCTTGTGCCCTATTCACGTGACCGCACTGTGCACCACTGCCCGCGCGCACCACCAAAAATCTAGGGTCGCTTCAAAAATTTTTTTACTATACAACACTTTCTCATCAGCAACTATGGGTAACGGTAAACCAAGAGGTCTTAACTCGGCCAGAAAATTGAGAGTCCACAGACGTAACAACAGATGGGCAGATGAGTCTTACAAGTCCAGATTGTTGGGTACTGCCTTCAAGTCTTCTCCATTCGGAGGTTCTTCCCACGCCAAGGGTATCGTCTTGGAGAAAATCGGTGTGGAATCCAAGCAGCCAAACTCCGCCATCAGAAAGTGTGTGCGTGTTCAGTTGATCAAGAACGGTAAGAAGGTGACCGCCTTCGTGCCAAACGATGGTTGCTTGAACTTCGTCGATGAGAACGACGAAGTGTTGATTGCCGGTTTCGGTAGAAGAGGTAAGGCTAAGGGTGATATCCCCGGTGTCAGATTCAAGGTGGTCAAGGTGTCTGGTGTTTCCTTGTTGGCTTTGTGGAAAGAGAAGAAGGAAAAGCCAAGATCGTAGAGATGCAGTTGCATTTGGTTCTAGTTATAGCCTGTTTAATAGTACGATTCATTGAATGAGCGTAGAGGCGGGGGGATCACGCAACATGAAAAAGTAACGTGTTAATGATCAACCCGTACATCCTGCATGCGGGCCAATTTGGCGGCACCGGCACGTCCTGCCTATACTCGACTTTGTTTTAGTGACATCTTTAGTCTAATTCTTCATACATTTTGAATTTTTCCTTTTACATGTTCAACAGATTGTTTCTGGTATTTTATTCAATGCCCTGAAAATAATTCTATATGGTAATTTCTGGCAGGTGGATTCAGGCCGATTTTGGCTGATTCTGGCCGATTTTGGCTGATTCTGGCCGATTTTGGCTGATTCTGGTTCTGGTTGGCATCCGGTTGATAAAAAGTGGCGGTAATAGCTCGGTAGCGAATTTCAGCCCTTCGGTGATTTTTCGTGTTGGTTGTTTCAGTTCTTTCCTGGCCTGCACAAAGCTCCTCCGATCACAGGTGGAGACAGCCCTCAAGAACCTCATTTTTCCGCTATAAATATTGGTAGCGGCAGCACCACACCGTCGATTCTAAAAAAGCTCAAGGTCGCTTCTTTCACATCGACAAGTGCTTTCCCTCCACGGAAGGGCCAGATTTCTTCACCACTTTTTTCCTTGAGTTTGTCATTTTCCGGTTGATGCGGTTGAACATCTCGCCCGTGCCCTTCTGCTGTCTCATCAATAGAGAAGGGTCCACCTTGGGCGCGATCTTGTAAGCGGTGGTACGGGCGCTTGGGATGGCAGCTCTCTTTCTTCTTTCCGCCTGCTGCTCGTATAGTGTCTTGAGCTCGTGAGCCTTGTTCTTCTTGGACGACAACTTGTTGGTGAACTTGCTCTTGTTGTAGTCGTTAAAGTGGATGGTGCGGTCCTTGTACGAGTCGGACTTGTTTAAGATGGGCCGCGTCCACTCGCCAATCAACTTGTCCACGAGTTTCTTCAAAAGGGGCTCGGTACGCTTGCTGCGCTGATAAAAAACCATCACCTTTCCAATTCCGCTGGCCACGAGATGGTCGGTCTTGATGGGCAAGTCCACCAACGACTGCAACAACTCCTTCTGAATCTGGTATGCGGGCATGGACGAGTCGGGCAAGGGTTCCAACCACAAGCGCACGGCTTCAAGCAAGTTATTGTCCAAGATGGAGATGGCCAAGTCGGCCTTGGACAAAGTGTCCATGACCTCACGCAATAACTTAAGCTTCTCGGTGGCAATGTGGCCCTGTGAGTTCTTCTCCACGTCCAAGTTAGCCGCCTCGATCATTTTGTTCTTGAGATAGTCAATCTTGTCATCCTGCATTCTCTCCAAGTCGTCCTCATCGGCACGGCGGCGCTTGATGGTGCGGTTCTTGACAGCCATGTCCATTTTCTCCTCCAAAAGGCGTCGTTTGCGCTGCGCTGGGTCTTCGTTGGAGTATTCATCTGTATAGCCCGCATCATATTCCGCGCCCGGGTCATATGTATTGCCCATGGGGTTCATTGCTTCAGGCGATGGCACCGTGGCGTCTTTTTGGCTCTTGCGGATCTTCTTTTTCCGTGTCACCTCGCCGCTTTGGTCCTTCTGCGTGCGGATGTTGTAGAGATGGTCGTCAAAGTTCTGGAGGTCCTCATCGGAGGGTTGGGGAGAACCTGAGTTGTGAGTTTCGGCGGCGGTATTATCCTCCGCACCCAGGTTAAAGTCTCTGATATCCTCTGAATCTCCAGTATTTTCTGCGGTGGCCCCCGAACCTCCATGTCCGTTTTCGGCATTGTCGAAGTATTGGTTGTCGTCGGCCATGAAGTCGTCCGGCATGAAAGAGGCCCGATTTTCACTCTGGTTGGCCTCATCAAACATGTTCGCCAGCGCCAGAGCGTCGGTAGCGTTTTCGTGGATATTATCGTCCATGGGGGGCATCAGGTCTCCGCTGGCAATGTGACCTGCACCTTCATCATCGATGTTTGCTTCGGAGACGGGGGGCGGAAGTTGTTGGTCTTCCAAACTTTGCTGGAAATCTTGCGCCTGCTGCTGCTGATCAAGCTCGCTGGGGGATACCAGGCCGCCTGCCTCGGCGGTTGGCTGGGTTATGTCCATGGTGGTACGAGAGAAGTGGTGGATGAATGTTTCGCGCATGTCGCAAACATCCCCCCAATGTCGCCCAATTGTCGCAGATGTCGCCCAGTTGTCCCAGAGATATTCTGACCAGGTACCTGGCACACAAGAGGGTGGTTCGAAATCCTGGCTTGTGTATGGCAATTAAGCCCTTGATGTCACTTGGCTGCTCCAATTTCTCTCGGGTAGCTTCGCCTGCCCGACTCCAGAGCAGTGCCCATCCCCGGAGGCACGGATCTTTGACCGAGTCCGCGACATCTCGAGAGCTATCAGGCATATACTGTAGAACAATAATTTACCGCTGATTTGCTATCAGGGCATCGTTCAGCTGAGGTCAACTGCTGGGCTGAGCCAGACTGCTGATTTATCGACAAGTATTGAAGTGGTTGGGATTATGTATTTTCGTATTTTTGTTAGTGATTGGCAGGAGCTAGCTTTAAAGTGCGAGAGACTTCAGTAATGCCCTGGCTAATTATTGAAAGAATGGAAACCTCTGACTTCCGGACTCCACATAAATGACAGGCCCTTTTTCCCGGGCATAAACTTTTACATTTGGATTTAGGCCAATATCACTAAATTCCTTCTCGCTTGTATTCACTCTTTAGTTTTTCCATTTCGATTCCCGATCCTAGCTCTCAGGAGTCAGACTCGTTTTGATGTTGGTTATGGTTTATTAGCCCTAGTCCACAAGTCATCAAAAAGTGGTCGAAATGTACATCCAGAAAATTTGATAATACAAAATATTGTACACTAGTCAGCATGTCCTATGTGATTTATAGGAGCCGTTGCCTATATGCGTCCATTCATTTATCGGATTACTACCAGGACTTGATGTGCTCCTTTGGTATACCTATTTTTGGTGTAGATATCTTGAAACTCTATTTCATACCCACGTAACATTTATGATTAATCCTATTGCTCGCAGTGAATTGGTCAACTCAGAGAACCAGCACATTCGGTAGTTGAGATTGGTCTTTATCTATATCCCTCTACCAAGCACACAAGTTTTATTATTAGGTGGGTGCGCATACAAATCCGTCGGGTCCTTCCTGAACAGGGAAGTCGGTATGGGTCGTTCCCCAACAGCACCTCTAGGGGTCGACGGATGAGGAATATGACGGCAATTTTAGGAACTTGCCTGGTCAGATGAAAGACGTGAGATGGTCTGGCCTCTTCAGTGGATCGTTTACTTGATTGCAATAAGTTAGACTTTTTAGCTGTATACACACGGGAAGTCCAGGTACTACCCAGCATTGCAGTAACGGTCTTTGCAGTAACGGTCTTTGCAGTAACGGTCTTTGCAGTAACGGTCTTTGCAGTAACGAGCCTTTGCAGTAACGAGCCTTTGCAGTAACGATTCTTTCCAGCAAGTCTTTGCAGGGTGCATTGTTTTTTGGCTGTGCTGAAAAATAATCCATGGTCAGGTGAAACAAGAATATGTGTTTCCACTAGACTAGACCCTGTGAGGTGGCTGTGATTGTCCAGAAGTCAAGACAATGGTAGTTTTGATTGTTAGGTGTTATGAACAGTAGAGAAGGAAGGGTGAGTGACGAGGCTGAGGCGCAGGCACTCCACTACGTTTATAGAGCTAAGGGTCCTGTCGTAGCTTGAGCACCCACGGCTCAAAAGGGTACCCGAGAGTTGTACTATAAATAGGTACAGATGGGTAGAAGAAGATAAAGGCAATTGTTCAGGGCCCACATTCAGTGAGTGTAGGAGACCATTCATACATCCCTGCAGAGGTCTCAGACTATGGAACCCCAGCAACACACAACTTTAAGTTCCTTTCTTAAGAGCTTAATCATTTGCATAATTTCCACTGTCAAATCAGAGTCTAAACTGTGATATTTCAAGCCATTTTCCAATATCGCTATCATCTTGCTCTTTTGAGTTCTCATTACAAAGAATCTCGTTGAAGTGTATTTCTGACCAGTGGCTTTAAGTGGCTGCACTTGTGCTTCTCTGGCTCGTGTGCTTTGGGTATTTTGGTGGGTGCCTGTGCGTGCCGTTCGGCAGCCGCCGCCGCTTCCGCCCATATTATCACATAGGCGAAGTATGACACCATAACAAGCCACACCAGGCACTGCTCTTGGCCTCCAGGTCGCAGAGGCCCTCAGGCCTCAGAATCCCTAGCTTGAGTTGCGAGAGACGAGAACATATGTTTCGACTTCAAGCTTCTCAATGGACTTCGTGCTTGCAAGAAATCCAAGGGTCATGGAATGCACTTTTACCGTTTCAATCCATTGTGGTCGCCCAATTAGGCAAGTACATGAAACTTGACCGGCCAGATAACGATATTTTGCATGCACAGCGGACGGCGCCTGCATCAAGCGGCCCTGAAAGATGGGTCGAAGAATACTTAAGGACGCCAAGGAACCGTCTTGGTCATTATCTCCCAAGTTTTCATCGAAAATGGCCGCTCCTCAACAAACAACCAAGAAATCCACTGCTGCCCCAAAAGACAACTTCTGGACGCTTAAAACCAAGTACGGCTGGTCGCCAGCCTGTGTGATTGCTTAGAGCTTTGAGCCCCACCCCCCCTGCTCCACGATGTGCTAGCCCTCGGGACGCGCCTTTGGTTTGGGCCTCTCTTATAGTATCTAAAACATGTATGGTGCAATCCGTTGCGATAGTGTAGAATTGGTACCCCTAGTAGCTGAATGGCTAATCGCGTGTGTTGATGGAGGATTATCTTGATTAAAGACCCAAAGTATCAAATTGTACACATCATAACGAGCTTCCAGAACACCGCTTTCATCATTCGAGAGATCGCCTTCTTAATTTTAAATGTCTTGCCAGTCGCAAGAGTTTGACCACTGACTATTGCAATGCGTTAATCGAAACCGAGACCTCTATTGAAGTATTGAAGTCAGGAGTGTTTCCCGATGAAGGAGTTAAGAATTCACCAGAGGATTTCGAGGGCATGGGCCGGTCAGCTGAAGCTTATTTTGTAAAGTTTGAGGGAAACCTCCTGCGTGAGCCAGGCTCTTCAACAACGCTTAGCTGGCCAACAGTATCAGAGTAGAAATGAGGAATTCGTAGCATACCATGGAGCGAGTTCAGGGCTCGGATGTGCAAATCTGAAGACAACGACTAGGCTTCCATAATCGGCGCATTGAAAGCGCAAGAGGGCTGGTAACTGACCAGTGTTTCCGAGGCTTTTTTGACTGAGTTGTTTGGAAGAAGAGTATTGCATCTGAAGGATTGAACCCACCTTCTCAATGAGTAAAGAGTCACCATTGTAGGGTCACGGAGACAAGTGTCAGATTCATCAAAGCAGTCATAAAAACTCGAGATGTAACAAACAGGATTTTCGGGCGGGGACGTGGGTGGAACACTGTGACATTCTGGCGGAGAGTGGCGGGAAAGGAAAAGGTCCTCGGATGTGATATCCCCGTGAAATGGCCGAAATTGACTCTGCTTCTCTTTAGACTCAGGCGTGGAGCATTTAGGATGGTAAGGAAAACACCAGTCATCTGCGAACAAGCGCCAAAAGTCAAGCTTCTTCTCTGATAGTTTCACGCCTCACGAGGTTAGCTAAAGAAATGGTGACCCGATTGTTCAAATGGTGGGTCGGGCCAAGCGACCAAGTGCCGAATTGGCAGGGGACTTGTTCCCATGACGGAGTGACCAGGTAAATATAGCCCAAAGTAAAAAAGCAAGCGGCAGAGTGCAAAGGGCCACATATTGATGTGAACCTTCTGCCTCCAGAAGACAAAAGTCAAATGTACTTTTGAGAAAAGCTCTTGAATGTTTCATCTGAGTTCACAGCTTTCATTCGTAAGCTCTGGAAGAATTGTCCCGACTATTCCCTTACTCTCCGTGATTAGGAAGTTGTAGGCTGACGTTGTCTAAAGATGATTCAAAGTCCCTTGGAAGTCTCGGCAAGCAATCAAGGTACAGTAAGACCACCGAAGAATGCATGCATTTCAATTTCCACGACCCAAGCGACATTCTATCACCGCTCAAATTGATAGAGCTCCGAGAAATCAAGCCGAGGAAAGTCAGCCGTTTGAGACGCATAGTATGGCATATCCAGGTACACACCATCTCCCGTTATCCCCCTTCTGCATCACAGCGTCAAGCTCAGCTATACCGCTTGCATATATGGTGTGCATGAAAGATCAACGGTATACAAAGACTAGGGTTGGTTCGCCTCTGACTCTCGCGTATGCAGGAATGGTGAAGTCACGGGCCTTCATGACCTGCCCGTGTCTCACTTAAGCAGGCAATTCATCGCAGCCAGTCACTTCAAAGCTCTTGTATTCGTTCCCTACTAGGGCTGTAATTTCTTTGATTTTTTGCGATGCTCCCTTGACACTTTGTCCCTTGTCTTTAGAGCGGATTTGGCTAGATGGGGCTGTGTAACTTAATGGCGCCTTTTCGGTTTATGGGCGCTTTCTTCGGCGACCATAATTGACTCATTCTTGCCCAAGAGGTGATGTTTCCGACTGCTCGTTCATACGTACAATGTACACCACATAACGCTTTGAGCCATGTGTCTGCATGTGCAACAAGTTGCTCGGGGCCCGGCGGAGGTACGGGTGTGCCGGCGGGCGGAGTGTCCGCCATCAGGCTGCGCACGCCCAAGTCACCATCCATCATGTCTCATTACATTGGCAAGACCATTTCGTTGATCTCAAACAAGGGGCTCCGGTATGTGGGGATTTTGGAGAACATATCTGCAGAAGACGCCACGGTGTCATTGAAATCCGTGCGGTCGTTCGGCACCGAGGGCAGAATGGCAGAGCAGGGTCAGCCCAACTTGGAGGTCATGCCCGGTTCCGATGTCTACGAGTATGTCGTTTTCCGTGGCTCCGACGTGAAGGATTTGTCTGTTTTGGATACCCCAGTTGAGCAAGTGCAGCCCGTGGTACCTGCAGCCATGGCCCACCAAACCAGTGCCCAGAAGGCGCCAGGACCAACGCCGACACCCAATTACCCCCCGGCACAGGCTTATACCGAAACTCCCAGCAACCTAACCGCTGAGCGCTCTTCTCTGCGGGTTCCGCAGCCGGCAGCTTCTGCCTCGGTGGCTCAAGAGACCCAAGCACTAGAGGATGCCAAGCACGGCTCCAATACGGCACCCTCCGCGGCCTCCCCATCCAGCACCCCGTCTGCCACTACGAAGGAGCGCGAAACGGCTACCAGAACCAGACAGCCTGCTCCGACTCCGGCAAGCAGGCCCGAGAAGTTCGACAGCGACTTTGACTTTGAGCAAGGAAACGCCCGGTTTCAAAAGGAAAGACTACAGGATACCGAGAACAAACCAGTTTACGACAAGAGCTCTTCGTTTTTCGACTCTATCTCGCTGAACAGCCGTAGTTCGTTGCGCTGGAGCGAGGAGAGAGACCTCAATATGGATACGTTTGGAGAAGCTTCAGTGAGAAGAGGCCGCGGCAATTATAGGGGAAGAGGAAGAGGAAGGGGAAGAGGCAAAGGCAGAGGCAGAGGCTCTTACCAGGAGCCGAAACCGGAGTGGGCTTAGTGTTCTTGTTGCGCAAATGTGTTCGAGGTCAAGAACGCAGTAGCCCAGGAATGAAGATGGCGGGATGTTGTCCGAATGCAGTGCCGGAGGGACGAGCGATTGGACCTGGACGTGTATCACCAGGACGCTCTAGCAAAGAGAAATCGGATGTATCTTTCTGAAAAGGCGGTTGATAGTTCCGATCCTTGACAGAAGGAACATACAAGATCGCGTTTGCAGTGTTGAATTTTGATACTGCATCGACCTTCTGGCCAAGTCTCTTAGTCGAACGATCCAGAATCACCTTGCCCTCCCTGCCAAGGAAATCAAATGAATGGATCTGCGTCACAAGCTCCCAAGAGACTATCGAGCGGATGGCAAGGTTTTTATACGATTACAGCACCGGTGATTCATGTTGGGCGCCACACGCGGCTCATCACCATGAGGGTCCAACCAAGCCAGGTACACAACTAAACAAATATGGAATACCTGGGAAGGCTGACCGCAGGCAAGTTCGGTCGAGTAGTCGTAGCAGAATGAGTCTGTCTTTCACGGAAGCACAAGTCAACACAATGCAGACATAACACAGGCCCACGACTATATGCAGGCACGATGTACTAACGGTTTATCTCGTGGTTCACCGCAAGTTTAGTCAGTTGTTCTTTCAAAAGAAACGTGGAAAGGCAGTGTGTGGTTTGGATTATGTTTCAAGCTTTTATCCGACTATTGTGGGAAAAAAGTAGTCTCCAGAGCCCGGCTTAGATGCAGGCCCCAACCAGCGGTAGCTTTGTCCCCCAAATTCATGAAAAACAGTATAGAAATGAGCAAACCCCATAAGAATCCATCTCCCTGCCCTTAATTTACTGAGGCAATTTTCCACAGCTAGAAAGGGGATTAGCGGGAGGAGTGGTCGAAAAAAGGTAATAGGTGAAGAGAAAAGGGGAGGATAATTGAATACCTATTTAAAAGCATAATACAGACTGCAGCAGTGGTGAAGGTGGAGTGAATTACGGTGTTCAGGAAAGCTTCCGGAGGAGAAATAATATGGCCATTGTTTGCAGAATCATAGTCCAGGACAGATTGAAAGAAGATGTCTAATGGTTTTTGTTTTATAGTTTCGGTGTTCAAGTCCCTTCTCTCGAATAAGCCCAGCAAAGTTTCGTAGAACATAGTTGTGCATTTCTGACCGAATTGCCACTTCTAGACAGTTGACTTACTATGGGCTACAGGTTTATCTTAGATTCGTATCTAAGAATTATCAGAGCGTGTTGAGAACACTTACCTAAGGATTTTCTGTTATATCTTCAACCGCTCTTATCGGAAACTTTTCATCTCACTTCACATATTAAAATATTGCAATGGTTCATTCTCGTTGATAGATTATGACGTTTAGAGCCCTTTGTCTATGAGTTTCCAAACTCTCGCCTTGTAACATGGCAAAGATTTTAATATTCAACATCAGCAAGGCTTATATGTACTTGAATATTTTGACTTTTCACCTACATTCAATCTTCCTACATTTGCAGAATCGTGTGTGAGGACCGGATTTGAGATAAAACCTGAGTTTTTTCCAAGGTCATGTGTATGATCCCAACTGTATATTATCGATGTTTCCTTTTCAATGAATCAGATTTAATAATGGGGGATACATAATTCCAGACTTGTTGATTTCTTTCAGCTAACTGAGTGTATAGGAGGGTGGCAAGTTTGAGTTCAGCGAACTCTGATCAAAAAGGTAGTTTTACGAAGGCCCTTCTCTTCCTCTGCATTTCAAAGTTTTATAGGAAATATGCGACTTGTCGCCGTTTGCCCAACACCAGTCTCGAGGCATGAGTTTATTTCCCGGAAGATTCCGATGAGTATGAGCTTCTCGAGTAGCTATTTCTTGAAATTCGATGAAATCACCCCCACAACTTAATACATTAGTTCTTGAGCACATGCATCCTGGAAATCAAGTACACTATTGCAGTTCTAGGAAGCTGGTGCAACCGCAGTTCTAGGAAGCTGGTGCAACCGACAGGGTTAAAGAAGGGAAAGTAAGTTGAGTTCAAGAGATGATGGACAATTCTTGTTTTCGATTTTTAATCCACGAACAGATTAAGTTGAGGACCGATACTATCATCAGGATCCATCGGTTGAGAGTAAAGTGCCATAAATTACCATTGGAACACCAGGGTTCATAACCTTTTCTGTAGTAGTTTTTGACTTCATTACTCCTGAATACTTGATGTTTGAAGTTGGCGAACCATACGTTTTCAAAGGGACTGGCAAGGGTGGAATAAGACTTGCAGTCCGTCGATTCCATGCGTTCCTTGTATGTTTACGGCCACGTATCCTTAAAGTATGGTCTACGGGCAGGACGCCGTCAGATATATGGTCCCATTGGCAATCGCTAGACGAATTTACCTGCGCGGCCCTTGATTTGCCCAAATGGTTCATGATCTTACCTTTCTGAGAAGAGAACCACCCCTTGGGAGATTATAAGATGCATTCATCAAATGGCATGGGATTGTCCTCCGGTAGCTTTATTGCAACAGAGGCCCCACGCTGCGAAAAATGATCCTCCCATGGTGTCGTTTTGCATCTGAAAGCTTGCACTCACGTTTTTACCCTGGTGTACAGTTGTCCCATAGCTCAAGCTGGACCAACCTGTACGTCTGTGGGCACTGCGTAGGGCGTAGCTGCACGCGCAGTTAAAGCGTGTTCAAACGCACCATGACCTACCACATTATCGATGCCTTCGTCAACGACGGGCTTCTCAACCAGCGCATTCAGATGAGGGTTCCTCTCGCGTACCATGACGAGGGCGACGTACGCACCGTTTCCATTTGCGCCAACGTCACCCAGCGCTACGTCAAGGACTTGCACGGTCAGTTGCTGGACAAGGTGGTGTTCTCCCAGAAAGCGAAAGTCATCGCCTATCTCCAGGGGGGCCCGGGGTTCCCATGCGAGGCTCCCCGCACGGACTCAGGGTTCGCCAAGGTATTGCTTGACAAAGGCTACCAAATAGTGTTTTATGACCAGAGAGGCACGGGGTTCAGCAGTCCTATTGAGGGCTCTACATTAGCCTCGCTCCGCGGCGAGCACGATGCCTTGGAATACCTAGTCAACTTCCGGGCAGACTCCATCGTGGAGGACATGGAGCGGTTGCGGATGGAACTCCTCGGCAACCAAAAATGGCTGTTGCTCGGCCAGTCGTTTGGCGGCTTCTGCCTGTTCACGTACCTCTCGATGTACGCTGAGTCACTCTCGGAGGTGCTCGTGACCGGGGGAATCCCGCCCATTGGCCATACGGCCGACCATGTCTACACCCAAACCTACAAGCGCACGAAGGAGCGCAACGTGCACTACTACAACAAGTATGCCCAGGACGAGGCTCGCGTGCGGGACATATGTCAGTATTTGGCGACCAACCGCGTGGCTCTCCCCAATGGCGGGACCCTCTCGGTGGAGCGGTTCCAGCAGCTTGGCCTAGGCTTTGGCGCTGCCGGTGGCACTGACACCATGCACTCGTTGGTCACGGAATTATGGCACTCGCTCCAGACGTTGCGCCTGCCTACGTACCGCGTTCTCTGCCGCATCCAGGATTCCACCTCCTTTGACACCAACGTCTTGTATGCGCTTTTCCAAGAAGCCATTTACTGTGACGGGACGGGGAACACGAACTGGGCTGCAGACAGACTACGCCACGCGGCCGGAAACGAGCCCTTTGTCTACTCGTGTGGCCAACTGACGCCGGTGTACTTCACGGGCGAGATGGTGTACCGGTCGATGTACGAGGACTACGCCGAGCTTCGGCCGTTTGCGGCTGTGGCGCATGCGCTTCATGCCAAGGACTCATGGCCACGGCTCTATCGCCCTGAGATCTTGAGCAAGATCACATGGGACCAGGTGCCTATCGTGGCGGCATGCTATTTCCAGGATCAGTACGTGGATTTCAGCCTTTGCATGCAAGTCAAACAAGAATACTTTGGCGACCGCAACTTGCGGCAGCACGTGACCAGCGAGTTTTTCCACAACGGGCTTCGGGCCTGCCCGGAGCGTGTGCTTGGGGCCCTTTTCAAGTTGCTAGAGTGCGAGGTGGACTAATTGAGGTATTTCCATAACCAAAGATGGCCCGGAAACCCTGGGCATCGCGTGTACACGTGAAACGGCATTGTGCAGGTCTTGTGTGGGCCTGATATAGACCGTTCCAATGGCATATACAAAGGAGATGCACTTTGAACTAGTTACCTAAATAGCTTGAGAAGAGGAAACACCCATGGCGCCGCTGCAGGTGCAAAGAACCAGGTAAAGCTCTAGGAAAAAACGAACACAAACGTGCACTAACCGGGCCAAGCTGCAAGCATGAAACTAAGAGACAAGTGGAACGTAAGCATGTCTCCTGTCACGATTTGGCGAGAGCGTGAAGGTTGCACAATCAGCGTTTTGATTTTGTGCTCTACATGGTGTTCTTACTCAAGTGTATCGAGTTGAGTTCTGAAGGGTGGTCATACCGCAGAGAACAATCTCCACTCGGAGCATCAGCCATTTGTTCGTCGTGTTACAGATATTTGAGGCCGTCGCTGAAAAAGCTCCTCACCAAGACTTTTCTGAATGATCAGAGTTGGCACCGAAAAAAGAGCTGCAAGCATGCCCAAAGGCCCCAGCATTGGAACCTTCCTTTCAGAAGATCTGGGTCAGCCAAGCTAAATATTCTACAGGCTTAAGGTCTTGGGACTCGTTAGCTCATTGTCACTTTTGCGTCTCACCAGTTGTCATGCTACCTTGAATTCTGATCCGCCAATTTCAAGGAAACCCATTGGACCATTGAATAAGAAGCTGGAATAGGGAGACTTAAAAATACTGTGGGAACTCAAATAGGGTGATCAAGTCGCAACCAATCCGGATATTCTCGACAAATTGAGACTGGTGTAAGATTTGATGATCATGCAATTCTCCCCTGATTGCACCAGCAGTTCCTCCCTTAAGGATGTGCGGTTTACATATCTGAAGGATTATTCCAACGGTGCAGTGGGGTCTGAAGAGTTCTTGAATCCCAAGAGGAGAATAGCAGCACTACAAGTGAAGAAGAGGCGGCACTACGAGAACACATGCGTCTTGGTTTATGAATCAGAAGGCCAGGGTCCCAGAACGTTGGCTGAACATCGGGTGATGTGGAATCAGGTGTAGCCTGCATCTCGACTCAGAAGTTTGACTACGCAGTGTATAATGTCCAGCCGCATGAAGGCCTGCGACTTTTCTGACCGGTCGGGGTCGTGCGCCACCCATGAGGGCTCCAACGCTACGCCTTGGCCACACGGAATGTTCATCTCCGCTCTAGATCTTCCCCGCCACTCCTTGTGCTACTTATGCGGCGACAAGGTTTCTCAAAAGTTTGGGTGGCTCAAATACTGGTGCTACGCAAGAGTCGCTGACGTCATAGAGTGCGGCCACGCTAAGTAGTGCAGGTGGGGCCTGCTTATCTGTGGTATGCTCTGCCAGGGTACAGTGCAGTCCGCACGCACCTACCCCAGAGAATTCACCCTCCTCATCACGCCCTAAACCACCAATCCCTTCTTTCATCTTCTACACAAGCTGCCTGCAAACTAGTCAGCCCCAAAAAGAAGTTCAACCGGCTATTCTCAAATCTGAGCCACGCTAGCACCTCCTTGCCCTCCCCTCCTTATCTTCGACTCCTTCTCGACTCCTTCTCGACTCCTCCTCAACTCCTCATTGGCAACTCTTTGGCATCTTTGGCTTCGGCATCTTCGGCACCGCTTTGCTAACGCTTTTGCCTTCTGGGCTCAATCTGCTTGCTCCTGACATATCGTCTTTCAATTGCTTGAAGGACCCATTTAACACCCTTGGCACCTCGGACTGATTAGCGCCGAGTGTATGGAGTCACCAATAAGAGTTTTGCCATGCCTTTCAGGTCGCTTTTTTCCCACCGCAAGGCTGCCCCGAAGTTACCTGACTCAGTACCACCCAACTTGAACCGCTCCCGCTCCGAAATCTCTGACGAAAAGGCCCCGCCGCGGGCGCCCACGCGGGCTAAAACGGCCCATTCGCCACGGAAGTCATCTGGTCAGCCGTCGTCGTCTTCTCCGACGAATGTGGCTAAATCAATGCTCTTGGATTCATGCAACACGCTATCGCGCCTGCCTGAAAACACGATTCCAGGAGCATCTACTAGTGGGACTCGCGGATTGTCTGAAGAGATCATCAAGACCCCAAAAGCGACCACTTCGCTTGAGGATCGAGAACTGCTCAAAGAGGCTGCTAACACTCGCGAGACAGATACTGCAAATGAGGCTTCCACTCCATCTAAAGTGTCGGCTTTTATTTCAGAATCGGCTTCCTCACCAAAAGGGACTCCCATGACACCCAAAGAGGTTAACACGGCTACAGCGCCGAATGTTCCTGAAGGACTGAACGACTCAAAACCACCCAAAGTTGCCGGCTCCGAAGAGACGGAGTTCGGGCCCCAACACCAGTGGCAGCACGCGGGGTCTACGAATCGCCTCGATGATACCGTGCCTGAATTTCCAAACGCGCCCGGAGCCCCAATGGAGAATTCCGTCCAGACCACCGAGTCTCTGGCTGATAAGCCGGCTTCCAAGTGGGTTAAATTATCTAGCAAGCCCATATTCGATGGTGCGAATGGCACAATCTACAAAGCCTCGGATGCGGCCAACTCAAAGTTCGTGGTGATCAAATGCGTTCGGAAACAGCCAGCCCAGTCGTACCTGCACTATGTCTCATCCGTGCAACGAGAGTATGACAACCTCCGCAAATGTGCCGCATCAAAGCATGTGGTGGAAGTGTTTGACTTGGTGGCCGACACTAAAACTCCCGAGCCCGAGCTTTCGCTCATAATACAGTATTTCCAGATGGGCGATCTTCTTGACTACTTATGTGATGTCCGAGCACGGAAAATCCACATGCCCACCCCCCTCAAAGATGCCATCTTCAAGCAGATCGTCAAGGCAGTGGAATTTCTTCACAGGCACGACATTGTGCACAGAGATATAAAGCCCGAAAATTTTCTCATTGGTGCAGGTGGCGAGATCAAGCTTAACGACTTTGGCTGTTCTTTGGATCTTTCCCGGGTGGAACAACAGCTCCCTCTCAGTGATGATTTCTGTGGGACTCCGTCGTTCAAGGCGCCGGAGTTGTACTGGATTGAAAATGAGAGAAAGAGAAGCACAGGTGGTCCACAGACTATGGACACGCTGCTGAATTCCGAAAGGGAGTCAGAGGTCGAAGTAGAGAAACTGGACCGCGACAAGAAATACCTCCGTCTCGAGAAGATGCTTAAGCCCGAGAAGCTACCCATTGTTGCGGAAAAGGAAGAACCTTTACTGAAAGAAATGGATGCATTCCTGAATCCAGAGGAATCCCCAAAGTCAGAAGGCCCGCAAATATCGGAGTCCCCAGAAGCAACAGGTCCAAATCCACCGCTTTCAGCGCCACAAACATCGCCGGAAAGGCGCCATAAGCCACAGTCTCTGGCCTGTGGGTTGGACTTTAAAAGTGTCGATGTGTGGGCACTAGGAATTGTTTGTTTCCAGGTGTTTCTCATGTCCGTGCCATGGCAAACGGCAAACATCTTCGACGAGAAAAATAAGAAAATGGAGGCGTACATGGAAAACTACCCCGAGGGAAGCAAGCAGCTCCGCAGCTTGGTAGACAAGTTGAACGATAAAAGCTCCAGCGTCATGTTGAATCCGGCACTCGCCCTTTTCAAAAAGATCCACTATGATGCACGCATTGAGCTTCTTCAGATGCTCAATCCTAATCCCAACAAACGAATTTCGTGTGAAGAGGTGCTCAAATCCAGTTGGTTGACGCAGGCGTACGCCAAGCCAGCTGATCTCCTTGAACTCCGGCCCAAGAGGAACTGATGTGTCCTGGAAATTTCTGACCCATGCAGCTGGTGGAGCCGGTTTTTGAATTGCTCAGTCTAGGGAGTTGAGAATCGCGCCGCTGAAGAACTTTAAAGAAAACGTTCTTGCGGTTGAATAGATTGAGCGACGAGAAATCTGACTATGGCATGCATCCATAGGTGTTTGAGAATAGTTACAGACTAAGCCAATGTCGCCTGGTGATTTTTTGGATTGATAAAGTGATGAATTGACAAAACTTTCATTCGGCGTCGAATTTCAGCCACAAGCGCAGACGATTAATCACGATCAGCATCAACCGATTCCCGGTTCTGATTAGTCTCCGAAAGTCGTATTCAAACTTCCAAGTTGTGGTTTGGTCAGTCTTCCTCGCGCAGGTGTACAATCGAAGTTAGCGTGCTTCTTGTGTTGAATATTTGCGGTGGAAATCAGTCGAAGGGGACTTTAGACTGTGGTACTTGAATACCAACCTGTGGAAATTCAAGCCATCTAGGGCTCTGGCTGCTGGAAACGCTTGATGAATATTGTATCTAATACGATAAGAACACTCAAGGCAGAGGAATCCAAGTGTCCATGTGTTTTCATTGCTATGAAGCTCTCTAATTTTCTCGATTTTGAAATGTTGTCGGATATAGGCGAGATACTGATCAGACAGGTATAGCGAGGGAAAGTTGCTGTATCTAATCGCTAGCCTGGATATTGTGAAAGGCAATGCATCACTCTTTGAAATCAATGCATCGGATTATCAGGGACAAAGGCCTGTCTTTGACGGATATTATGGAGTTCTCGGCGCTAGGCGATAACACATACCTGGTGGTGTTTTTGATAAACTTCAGACTTTGCTGTCCAATGTGAGCGGTTTGCTGGAGCGTATAAAAGGTTTATGGTATTTCATTTCTTGGTGGACTTCATTACGTCTATGGCTGCGGATGTAATTTCTCTTTTACACCCTGAATGACCAGGCATTGCCTAAAGATTTCTCGTGGGTCGCAAGAAGCCAGAACATCCCAAACACTAGGAGCGAAATGAAGTGAGCGGGCGTTCAGGCACCGAATTGGCGAAGTGTCTGGAGAATGAGAAGCGAACCTATCGACAGTTTCTACACCCATGTGACCAGGTGTCCGAAAGAGTTCCCGACGAGATGATTACCAAGGAAGGTCTTGCACCCACTCTCATACCTATATATCATAGTATGAGTTTATTCGAGTGATGTTAGACAAGAGTGGAGAACAAGAAAGAATCGAATGAAGCGTGTTGAATTGCTCACTACCCAGTATTGACATCCCATGTGAAACAACTGTTTAGGTGATGCTATTACTAACAATCAAAGGGCAGACTGCTGTGCTCGAGGGTTTGGGAGATTCGTGGTACACCAGTATACAGGGATCTGGATAGTGAATGATAGGCAGTGAATGATAGGCAGTGAATGATAGGCAGTGAATGATAGGCGGAATAATAAAACGTCTGCGGTGACTAAAGAGTCGGAACTGTGATTTGCACATACAGACCTGGACCATGGCGAATACAAGGATAGCCCAGACCATCGCTCCATTAGCCATCTCTTGCCCGCATATAAACATTGAGCATCCCTCGGGTACTGATGGAGCCAAGAATGAGAACCAGCGTACTGGAGACATGAGTATTTCACTACGCTCTGGCGCATAAAGATCACCGGCATTTTGATGTCATACTCTAATGACTCGGGTATATGGAGCACTTTCAACAATACTGCCTCCTTGCTCCATGACTTTGGCAGTATTAGCGAGGTTGACCCAAAGCGAGACCCTTAATACAGCTTTCCGTGACCAAACCTCCGAACGTACGTTGTGGATAACTGCGGATGACACTCCATGTTTCATTGTCGTCCTTCTGACCGATGTACATTTTACATTGGGGTGTCTCCCACACCACTTCAAATATCGTTATTCTTAATACGTTGGATGTGTTGAGGTGGTGGTCAGAATGTTAAGTGATAAGTGGACGAGTGATTAGACAATCTGGAAAGCAAAGAATTCCAAAAAGGCACTGATTTCAGCGGCGAGGAGACCCCCTTTACAAGCATCTTTCTACCATCTTGAGGCGGATGTCCTCCGGCAGAGGAAGGCTATGGGCCCGGCCTACATCTATATTTGGGACCTCGGTTAAACTTTTGAGGAGATGGCAACAGCACAGAAGATACTAAATAGATGCTGAATAGTAATTGGCACCTAGACTCGGACAACTACCCTCGCAAATGCCCACTTGCTCCAGCACATTGGACAGCCGGGTAAGCAAAGGCACCTGAGTCGACTGCGGATGTTGAAGGTCAAAACTGAACGTGCGCTTTATGCACGACACTTGGCGAGTGAATGAATACAGCTCCCGCTTTCCCTCTATTGGCTGGTTGCCCTAGTAACGCTGTGGCACTACTACATGGACTGTGGTTGATGAAGGTGCATTCCAGCACAATACGGTAGGCCAACACCTCACGACAGGAGATAACCGTTTCGGTGGTATTGTTCTTCCTTTATCAATCTACTAGGATCTTCTTTTTAACTTGTTTTTCTCGATACCGTTCGAGCCTGGGCCTCCCCTGGGTTTGTAGGTTCTACTGAGGGCTAAGCCTCAGGCCCTCTTCTCCGGACGACTATTTATAGCACTGAGGGATTTGGCGCATCATTTCATCTCGCCGCTGCTCACTTGAGCCAATGTTTGGCACCGAGAGGTCACTTGTCCATTCTGATGCAATACACCGTGTTCCAATGCGCCAAGAAATGGTTCACCAGGAGCAAAATCACCAGGCACCAATTCACCGATCCATTCCACCCAAACCAACTCATCTAAACCAGTTCGCCGAAACTAATTCAAGACAAGACCCCGCAGACAAGACCTTATAGCAGGGCATAATGGGGCACTAACAAGACAACATAAAAACTATTCACCATGAAGACAATACGCGATAACAAGCTAACAATATAATATCAAGACACGATTAAAACACCCTTTAGAACATCTAGTTGGCAAAAGAGATGAGACTCAAATAATGCAGTCCACTGGAAGTCAAGTGTCACAACTAATATCCCGTTACGCTGCTACAAATCTTTTACGACAGACATAAATGCGCCACCAAACACTGTTTGAAAGCTTATCATGATGCACACGAGATAATCACCCAAATAGGAGTATAGAAATGTATTCAAGGTCTACCCATGGGTACACAAGTGACCTGTGATATGCGGTTACAAGGCGGATTTAAGGCTTCCGAAAGCTCCGCGGCAGACAAGTGGAAATATATCGAGAACGGCAAATGGGACGATTCGGTGGCATTGATGATGGCAGCATTGGCCACGGAGCCGTATTGGCGAAACGGGGAGTTTGGCGCCGAGAGGTCACTTGTCTCAATGCTGGATTATTGTCCCGTGCAGACGTCTCTGTTCGCAAGCGCACAGTGCAGAAGTATACATGTGCTTGAAGGAAACCGAGCCTTGTCTTACGACACTGTGAAATGTTCTCCTGGTTCATTTTGTATCCCCGTACAATTCGAAGAAGGAGTTTCACACGTTACAACAGTGGGCACTGCACTTAATATAAGTTACAGTGCATTCCAGGCTTCGAATCTGCCACTTTGCCGCTATGTTACATTGAAGAGTTTCTTAACATTCCTACCTTTTAGCCTGCGATGACAATGAGAAGCCTAGACAATACTGTGCTACAGTGTTCCCATCAAAAAGGTTATACAGAAAACCAACCGCTAGACATGCGAAACAAGGGTGACAAGGTAAACATAAAAGTGGTCAAAGAAGAAGTATGTGTAAAAGATAAAGCAGAAGATTAGAACAGACAAAAAGAGAGGTCGAAAGGCTAAATCAATACGTGGTGAGTATGGGAGTTAATGGTACAAGTGCGGATAGGGTAAATATGCTAGATTGGGCAAAGCAAGAAGGGGATTTAATGAGATGTAATGGGACAATATTCAAGTTTGGGTTTATTATCATTATATCCCTTTTTTTTTTTTTGTTATCTTCGTGACACTTTGAATCTTCAAGTCAATTTTCGTCTCACATTAACAGCCCTAGACGAATATTTGACGTTGCTCTTGTTACTTTACGGTGTGGTTTCATTTCCGCTTCACCATCCTTGATCCGCTGTGTGCAATCTTTTAGGACAGTTATCATACTATTATTGTTTTTTACCTTTTCATCTACGGAAGCCAAACTGTACATGACTTCTTGAATTGTGAATATATTGAAGATTACGTTATATTGAAGATTACGATATATTGAAGAATACGTGTACACTGATTACACCTTGGATTCCTAGCGTATAGTCTTTATCCACAAGCATTTTTTTGCCGTTTGGAGTCCAGTACCGCATTTTCATCTCTATAATATTTCTCATCTAGATTATGAAACTACGGTCTTTTTTCGAAGCGTTAGCGATGTAAATTCGTTTTTTCTAAAAATCTACTTCAGCCACTACACTTCTCTTTACGATGCATACTTTGTTATCTATTGGTTCCTGTGTGAAGTTTTCGTAGCCATCACCATTAGAGCTATTTTTACTATTATTCTTATTGGACATGGTTTATCAACAGTCCAGGTGATCATCTTTTGAGTTATATAATTAACCTATGTATTACTAAAATAACCCGTGCTGTCTTATTCATTCCTTCTATGCGGTTCATTCCGAAACCTCTTTTAGCATTTAATAATTTATAAGAGATTGGAACCTTTTCCTAGAGTTACCATCTTGAAGTCTTCTCGAGGCAAAGTTGAAAAACTCCAAACGACGAGAGTCAATTTTTATGAATACACCCATTATGTTTAATTATCTACTCCTAGGGATAACAGTGAGGCAATACAAAATCACACTAGAAGATACTCTTATGTTGTATCTTCTGACTTGATACCTTTTTTACTGCTTTGCCGTTAATAGCCGATTTTAAGAAACCGGTATCAGATTTTGATTCGACCGTTGATTTCACACCAGGAAAAAGACAAGCTTCCACTAATCTCATACTTAAATGGTGGTTAACGTAAGCAACGTCATGCTGTGGAACGGCGTCCTATGATATGACACAATTAACTATTAAAATAATACATGTTCGATCGCCTCGAACGGTGGTGACAGGTCGCGACCCTGCACAGTCTGCGAAGACGATTCATCGCTCTTAGTCGATGCCAGGCTGAAACTGTAGCATGGCTGAAGACTGTCTTTACGAACCAAAATGGTGAGGCTTCTATAAGAATGAATTCGGGCCGCCTTAAATAATGATTGGCCCCTTGACAAGAGAGCTTTTTGACTCGATGGGATCATCAGCCACGTTGTCTCAGTCCTTTCTTTAAACAATGACAATCAAGTGTTGACAAAACACTTTCAACAAGCAACTGAACAATCATTTCACAACTGACGGCTGAAATGAACTGGAAAACGATCTCCTGCATAAACACTCGAAATGAAAACTTGATATGAACACTCGAAGAAACACTTCATGAGTGAACTCTAGCAGACCCATTCAGCTCTAGTGGTAGCTCGAATAACCGTAGTTGCCTACACCCAGATTCCCACTCAGCGATGGCTGTTGTGAATTGGATGACCTTCTAGGGTTCCCTGGCCCACGGACTCCCAACGGATTTTTGGAAAACGACAACCGAATTCCACCTTTTCCATTGCTGCCTGCAGGACGGGGCAACGCCCTGCCGTAAAGCTCTGCCAATGCAATAGTAGCGTGTGCAACATCTTCAAACTCCACAAAACACATGGGCCCGTGATTGTGGCTCAGAACACTTGAGCCAGAATTCGACGACTGGTGTTTGGTTCGAAACGACAAACGGCGAAATCCCTTCTGCGGTGCGAAGAGAGATCGGAGTTCTGCTTCGGTAGCATCCGGAGGTAAATTGCCCACGTACAAAGTGTTGCAGGGAGGATTCTGATCGGCAGGATTTGCTGGTGGGGGCACTCGGGCCAATAAAGACAAATCAGGAACGTCTTTCGTGGTTGCGCGAGCACCTGATGTTGGTGTGGTGGCGGTGGATGGTGCTCCTGCCGCAGAACTTGGTCCACTGCGAACCCCGGACTGCGAAGTGGATAATGGAGGCAAAGTCAGGTTGGACTGCAGAGAGGGCCCCTGTGAGATGATGGCAGCTGCCGTCTGTGATGGTGGCTTTTCATCCGTTTGCAGTGAGAGAGGGTTGACGGAGTTCTGTGGTGGTTGCTGATTGCTCAGGGCGGTCTGCGAGTTTTGAAGTGGGAGATTCGAATTTGGAGCCGCTTGGCTTTGATTTTGCAGAAACAGGGCAGTCCCGTTGAAGAACGATGACGTTCTTCTTCTTTCTCCAGATTGGTCCACAGGCGATTTCTGGGTGGATTGCATATGATTTGCTTGAGGTTGAATCGAGGTTCCTGGATGCAGCGCTTGCAGTGGAGCAGTAGCCGTCCAATCGTATGGATTGATATTGGCTATGCCCGGGGTTTGTGGGTTAGATGCAAATGCGATGTTGGACAGATTCTGGGAAGTCCAAGGATCACGAGGAATATTCTCATACTCTCTGGTGTCAGCTTGAGACTTCATCAAGAGTAGCGATTTACCAGTTAAATCGCTCAAGTCAATTGAGCCCGATGCAGGGTTGGTAGGTGTGGTTGCTCCAGAAAAAGGGTCACTGAACAAAAAGCGAGACCTCTGGTTTCCGACCGAAGCTCTCTTTTGATACGAGTCAAATGGCTGCTGCTGTTGTGGTAGATCCAGTGAAGATTGGGTTGGTTTTTGGAGTGAATTCAGATGCGATGAAGGGGGGGAAATGCCAGTAGCCAAGTTCAATTTGTCAAAGCCGCTTATGCTGTTATTAGGGATGGAGGTGTTTCTGGATGCAGGCGTTGGGCTCTCTAGCTCAGCTTTCACTGGGGCAAATGTGGAACCGAAGATAAACTTACCGTCGAGCAACTTTCCCGTGGTAAGGCAAGTAGAGGAGTTTTTGAAAGATGCAGTTATGGTATAGTCCTTAAGGTCAACGCTGAGGAGATCATCAGATACTAAAGCAAAGATGAGGGCGGCCTCACGCGGCGTCAAGTCCAGCGGAACGTTGGAGAGCTTCAATACATGCGGTAAAGACAGTAGCAGAGATTGGGGAGTGCCAGGGGCGTTGGAGGAATGCAGGAGGGAAAAATTACCCAGGAGGAGGGTTTGCGGCCCGCCAAGTGCCATGGGATTAAGGAATTGTCCGGTAGGTTCGGAGGCCATTTTTTATCAACGACAACGAAGATGAGTACAGGCCGGGGGAGCGATTACGCGATCTCACCAGTTGCTTTTGGGAAGAACCACAATAGTGAGATAAAGGTGTTCACCAGAGGTGAGGAAAGTAAGGAATAACCAGACCAAACAGGTAAAGGGAATGGCAAGCGGCAGTCTGGTATGTTCAAATGAAAAGTCGGTAGTCCGTGATCGGGAACCAATTCGGCGAGGAGTCGGCGGTTTCGTTGTTGAGTAGCTGGATACAGTGAACTTGAGGACGTTTGCGGACAAGTGCAGGAGGAGAGTTTGCAGGAGCACGGGGAAGAGGCGTACTTTCCCGAATAAAAGAAACGGGATCGGCTATGTTTGAAGACGTGATTGCGGGATGCGAAGTGTAGGCAGTATGTGTTGATGGGGGAGGTTTAAGGGTTTTTTTTTTTGTATCGTGTATGTTGAGTGTAGCGGCAAGCGGAAGGTAGTGCATGTACCACTTTCTGGCAAATGAGAGCGAGCCATTTGCCACTGGCGCGAGCTACGGGTATGGCGTTCGCTGCACCCGCGGGGTAAATCTCAGGCTAGCCAGCCACCGCGCCAGCCAGCCACCGCGTTTGGCCCGTGTCCACGCCCGCTACCGCGTTTGGCCCCCCGCTACCAGCCACCCGGCCAGCCACGACCTCGCTAATTAAAGTACGAGCGAAACTAAAACTAGAATGATGCAGGTGCGTTCAGTGCAGTGGCACCTGCCAAGCGCACTCCACATGTGGAGCGCTCAGCTGGACAGCGAGCCCAAGTGCACCCGTGCCTTTTACTTAGGATGACCGACAAAGCGGAGTTCCTGACATTGAGCCCTGAAACCGGGGCCTTGGGCTGCTTATGTGCAGGCTTCTGTCTGCATTCTGCTAACGAAACGCAGGCTGGATCAAACTAAATCTGTGATTTAGCTATTGCGCTGGATGTAGCTTTAGATTGTACTAATGGTGCTTTAGGCTTCTCCGGTTCGGGAAATGACCGCCTTATTTCATGCGGTTCCTTTGGCTATTGACTAAATTGAATACTGCGGCTACTCTATTTTCGACTCTGTTTTTGAAGTCACTTCTACCTCTCTGATTTTCACTTCTCCACTTTCGAGTGCTACCCGGCTCAAAAGGTTCGTCTGAAGAAGTCACCCGATCAGCCTTCTGACGAATCGAACTACCCAAAGTTGGTTACTTGAAACTTGATACTCTCATTCTGATTACACCACTACCCACGTGACACCAAAAATCTGTCTGACAGAGACAGGCCCAAAAGATTTGCCTTTGGCACACCTTCACCTCGGGCCCGGAAGAACCTATCTGTTCGG